>CM035171.1:60165495-60365495 GCA_020205615.1 Panax quinquefolius | reverse complement strand
AAATAGTAAGGTTTGATTTGATTAATGTGATAGTTAAGCGGTTAAATACGCAAATATTTCAAAATAAGCAAGTGGTTATAAAATATTCATTATCGCTTGAATATTCGTCAGTCGTGGAATATTCGCATCGCTGTGAATATTCGCATTTACTACGCAAACCCATGTGTGGGCCCCTATAACTAAAAAGCGATTGATGAAGAAAACGACAAATATAAGTTGTTTTTTAAATAACTATGTAGTCATTGCTGCTATCATCATTGAATACCCTAATGGTTAAAACACACTAATACGCTATTGTTGAAAGCAACCAGTATTACCAGACAGCACCAATTATCGATTCTTACGTAAGAAGGCACTACTCAATAATGGTTACAGAATTAATGCTCAAAGATTTTATTTTATCGATTCAATAATCATTGTGGTTGATATTTTATATTATCGTTGTTTTAATAATTGTCACTACACAAGATTTTCCATTATCGAAGCAATAATTCATATTATTTTAATAATATTATTAGATAACATTATTGTCAATGTCTAGAAAGTTCTCGCCTAAGGAGAGGTTTGGTCACCTCAATCAAGGCCAAGAAGGAGAAATTTTATCGAAAGCCCCTCTTCCCCGAACCCACTCGTCACAATATTGTGATTCTCAGAATATTATTTATGAATAATTAATTATTGATTCATATGATGAGAAAAATATTGATTTTATGTGATATAGATGGAGAAAATTTTTATAGTGACAATTGTTGAAAATTGAAATTTTATCTTTTTCTCGATAAAATAATTCATTTAAATATATTATTTTAATAATATATTAACTATGTGATATTTTTACAACGTAATGTGGGATATATGAGTATACGAGGAGGAAGAGTATTTTGTTGCAATAAATGTTTAAAACATGTTAAACATGCCTGCGGACCCCATTTATCGATCGAAATTTGATTATACCGTTAAATCGCTTCCGCTTGTGGATTTCTTTTTACCGATTTCTGCTTGGAATTTGGAAAACTTTCTTCTGCAAAGTTGTAGAGAATTGAATTTCCTATAAAAACTCAAGAGATTCGAATTTTCTGATGCAAGAGCTATTTATTATGAATTATTGAAGCTCAAGTTCTAAAATAATTAATTTTTGGAAGTTTTAATTGTTTTATTTAAGAAAAACGTTTTTTGCAATCCCACCTGTGATACAAATGTGCTGAATTCAGTTGGTCTAAGGTGGGCTTGAATTTGTTTAATTATATTATTATTTTATTAAATTTTCTCAACTTGGGTGTTCTAAGCATTTTCCTATAAATAGGTGCTTAGGTTAGAATTGAAAATCACACCGTAAATCAAGTTTTCTCTCTATATTATCGAGCGTATTCTTGTGAGTATTTTGAGTATACTTTGAGTATTGCTAGACGGTGCAAGTTCCTTCAAAGACTATACCTCGTATTCTAGCTAAGTACCGATCTTTCGAGGTAAGGGATATTATTTTTTTCAGAATGATATTATTTCTTCAATATCATTATACCGAAATGTTGATCCAAGTTTTATCAAATTTGGAACTTTTTCATGCTCTAAGGGTTACTATTCATGGGTTACTATTCATGAGTTACTATTCACGAAGTTACTATTCATGAGTTACTATTCACGAAAGTTACTATTCACGAGTACTATTCATGAAGCGTGAAGATGTTTTTGTGGAATTTCTATCTTTTGGTGTCTGAGTTACTATTCACGATAATGACACTATTCACGATACTCTGATGATTATTCATCGAAAAATAAAATTTCTTCTTTTCGTCTAAAACATCTATTCTCGATACTAACTCGATTGTATCCATGTTTTGATCATTCTCGAATTTTACACCACTATGATTATTTTTGAGGTATTTTTGGACGTGGATAAAACCAAGTACTGAATCCTTAATCCTTAATCCTTGTCATTTTGTTTCAATCGGATTCGCTTTCTTTAAAAATATTTTTCATCATCCTCGGTCTTAAATGATGATATTATGGAATATCTTTGGCACAGAAGTGCAAAGATGAATGATTTTCAAGAATATCTTTGGCCCGTAGTGCAAAGATGAACAGTGTGTTAAATGAACATGACCAATCGATAAATATCTTTGGCTCAGTAGTGCAAAGATGAATATTTGATTCCAGATGTATATTGATTGATGTTACAGGATAAAAGATAGACGATGAACTTTTAAATTCATACATGTAAGATAGTAGTTTGCATTCTCTACTTAACTCTTCTAATGAATTATTATTTCACTAAATATTGATTTAAAATTTGTTGTCTATCAGATTCTATTATATTTTTCCTCGTTGAAGACTAACGATAATTTGTTGTATATTATCTTAGTCATAATATTCTTTATCGAAGCTAGTTGAGCTCACCCTTTTCCTTTTTGTTCCATTTTTCTCGTGAGGCGAGAATATAATGAAGTACTTAGCCTGGGTATGGAATGAAGGTTTTAGAAAGGATTGTTTAGTAGTCCTCACCATTTTTGTAAAATAATGTATCAATAAATGTGATGAGGATTTATTTGAGTATAGATATTGTCTAGAAGATAATATTTGTATTCAAACTCACATTGTAATAATAAAGTTGTAGTTGTTTCGCACTACATGTATTGATAACTCGTAATAGGTGATGTATACCTATTTTGGGGGCGCCACAGCTTGGTATCGAGCTTAGGGATATGATCTCCAAGTGAGATCGGGAATAGAACTAGGAGGGGTGAGATGAATAATCCTTCGCTAGTGTGTCCTACCTAAGCTTATTTGTTAGTTGGTCAGTATATAGGGATATTATGTGATATATTGATTTCCTTAATTAACCCTTGTTTTATGTCAAGATTTGAGAATGTCGATCGAGAATATTAACAATGGAAATGAGACCGTGGAGATGCCTCAGACTCACCAACGAGGAGAACGTGTAACAGTGGCAATGTTCCTCCCGTGAACAACACCATTGAAGCGATGATGAACGAGGGATGTTTAGAAGTTTTTTACGCTCATGCAAAATCGCATTTAGAGAAACTCGTGTTCAAAATACAAGAGGAAATGATAGCAAATCACACGGGTTGTCACAAACAAGCGCTTCAAAGAGTCGGGACCACCGAATTTAAGGGAAAGCCGATCCCATCACGCCATGGAAACATGGGTCAAACAAATTACCAAGATATTCGATGTCTTGGGATGCACGGAGAACAGAAGGTTCCATTCGCCACCTTTATGTTCCGCATGAAGCGCATCACTGGTGGGAGTCGTGAAGCGTGCACTCCATCCAAATTAAGCACTTAGCATGTCTTGGGGAGACGTTTGAAGCTATTTAATGACAAATACTTTCCCGAAAGTGTTCGTCATATGAAGGAAGTGGAGTTCATCAGATTGAACAAAACAACATGACGGTTGTCTCAAAGACGAGGCAAAGTTTGCAGAGTTATCCGTGTTTTCACCTCATTTGGTGGAGAATGAGGAACGATGACGTGGATGTTTCTTAGAGGTTTGAAACCCAAGATACGCCAAGATCTCATTTCTCATAAATTTTCTCTTTATTCGAGATGTTGTAAATGTGGCTCAATTATTAGAGCGAGATAACGAGTACGGTGGCCAACCGAGGGACCACAACCAAGATCGTGATCGTAGATAGCGATCAACAAAATAATGATAACCTCATGAGAAAGAAACAAATGGATGTAAATGGTAACCACTCGGGTGGTAATCATGGCCATGAAAATAGAAGAAGCGAGTCGAGGAGATTTTAAAAGAGGAGATTTAACAACGACCATGTGAAGATGACAAAGGTGGCAAGAATCGGGTTCTAAGGGGAGGAGAACGACCACCGGTCATATATGCTAAAATACGGAAAAGAGGGACATATCACCAAACCGCCCACAACAGTTCAAGGTATGCTATAATTGTGGAAAGGAAGGACATATCGCTTCGAGATTATACAAAGAGCTGAAACCTAGTTCAATGATGTGATTGGTGACTCAAAAAGATCGTCCTGTAAAAGTCAAAGTCAACGATTCCGGAAGAGCGTTTGTTGTGATCGGGTCATAATGCGAGGAACCCAAACGAGGTTATCACGGGTAAGCTATTTATAAATTCTTGAGAAGTTTATACCTTACTTGATACCTAAGTGCTACCCATTCATTTATCTCTCCCGCATGTGCTCAACGCTTAAACTTGACTCGGAGAAATTAGACTTTGACCTATCTCGTGGAAACTCCGTTAGAGAAACTTTCATCACATCCAATCGCTTATAAATCTTGTTTGATTCAAGTTGGCACCATCACCTTACCGCTGACCTTATCTCTTTAAAGATACTTACTTTTGATGTGATTTTAGGGATTGATTGGTTAACTACTCATCATGCCAAAATTGATTGTTTTCGTAAGGTTGTTAGTTTTCATATTCCTAACCAACCCGTTATACGAATTCAAGCAACTAAACCATTAAAATCAATCACCATCATATCTAATCATAAAGCTATTCGCTTATTGAAAACGGATGTCAAGCTTTCTTAGCCCATGTTATGGATTTGAATAAAGACACGCCAAATTTGAATAATATTCCCGTTGTTATTGACTTTCCGACGATTTCCGAAAGAACTTCCCGTCTACCCCGCAACGTGAAGTTGAATTCTTTATTGATCTTGAACCCGTACAAAGCCCATTTCTAAAACCCCATATCGAATGGCTCCTATTGAACTTCAGGAGTTAAAGGTCCAACTACAGAATTGTTGGACATCGGTTTCATTCGGCCCCAGTACATCTCCTTGGGGTGCTCTGCTTTTATTTGTAAAGAAGAAAGACGGGAGTATGCTACTTTGTATTGACTATCGGAATTGAATCATGTCACCATCAAGAATAGGTATCCTCTACCTCGTATTGATGACTTGTTTGACCAGATTGCAAGGGCACAATTCTTTTCAAAAATTGATCTTCGCTTCCGGATATCATCAATCAAGATTAGAATCGAGGATATTCCAAAGACCGCCTTAACTCTCGGTATGGGCATTATGAATTCTTAGTCATGTCTTTCGGACTAACTAATGCTCTCGCGGCTTTCATGGATATGATGAACCGAGTATTCAAGGAATATTTGGATCAATTCGTTGTTGTCTTTATTGATGACATCCTCATATATTCCAAAAAGCCGTGAAGATCATGAGCACCATTTGAAGTCGGTACTCCAAAGGCTTCGTGAAAACCAACTATATGCCAAATTGAAGAAATGCGAGTTCGGCTTGAGGAAGTAGCATTCCTTGGGCACGTGGTGTCGAAACATGGAGTATCTGTTGATCCGGACGCGAGATTGAAGCAATACAAAGTTGGGAGCAATCGAAGTCGGTGGATCAAGCACGTAGCTTTTGGGCTTAGCGGGTTATTATCGGAGATTCGTGGAAGGGTTTTCTCGAATCGCTACTCCATTAACTCAAACTAACTCGGAAGGATACAAAATTCGTTTGGAGCGAAGAATGCGAGAAAAGTTTCCAAGAGTTTAAGAGGAGACTTATTTCAAGACTGCTCTAACAATACCATCCGGTTCGGATGGATTTGTTATCTACAACGATGCTTCGTGCAAAGGTTAGGATGTGTTCTCATGCAACGTGGGAAAGTCATAGCCTATGCCTCGCGACAACTTAAAGAGTATGAGAGAGAATTATCCTACTAATGATCTAGAGTTGGCGCAATGCGTTTTCACGCTAAAAAATATGGAGGCACTATCTATATGGGGAGAAAGTGGAGATATATTCGGACCATAAAAAGCCTTAAATATTACTTCACTCAAAAAGAACTCAACATGCGGCAAAATGACGCTGGCTCGAGCTATTGAAAGACTACGACCACACTATTCAATACCATCCCGGTAAAGTTTAACGTGGTAGCCGACGCATTGAGTAGAAGATCATATCTTGGAACGAAAAGGATGATGTCAAGTATACGACGTAGAGCCAACTTTAATAGAAAAAGTTAAGGATGCTCAAGCCACCGGCAATCGAGAGCTAATGCGTATGAAGAAGAAAAAGTACAAGAAGGAGCTATTCCTAAGCGAGAATTGTTGAAGAAGGAATACTTGAGTCCACTCTGAACTTTGTGTTCCTAACGACTCGATTTGAAGTACAAGATTATGATGGAGGCACACACACGCCATTTGCAATCCATCCTGGAAGTACTAAAATGTATCGTGATCTTGACATACATTTTGGTGGAACAATATGAAGAGAGATTGCAAAGTTTATCTCGATGTGTTTAACTTGCCAACGTGTAAAGGCGGAGCATCTTGTACCTAAGGGTCCGTTGCAACCACTTGAGATTCCTAATGGAAGTGGGAACACATTACTATGGATTTCGTTATGGGTCTTCCTACGGTTTCTCAAGGCATCAATGCTATTTGGGTTATTGTTGATAGATTAACCAAGTCTGCTCATTTCTTGCCGATCTGGAGACTTATTCCTTGAACGTCTTGCTAGTATATGCGTGAATGAGATTGTGAGGTTGCATGGCATGCTGTATCCATAGTTTTGATCGTGACCCAAGATTCACTTCAAGATTTTGGGTTAGCTTGCAAAAAGCTATGGGCACGGATTTGCGATTTAGTTCGCATACCATCCCCAAACGGATAGACAATCGAGAGGGACTATTCAAACTCTTGAAGATCTATTAAGACTACGTGTCCTAGACTTCAAGGGTAGTTGGGATAAGTATTTACCATTGGTGGAATTCTCCTACAACAACAGTTATCGTGCAAGTATAGGTGTCGCTCCATTCAAGCATTATATGGACGAAAATGTCGTTCTCCATATGTTGGGATGAGGTGGGTGAAGCAACATTGTTGGGACCCGAGTTAAATACGTATGACTCACCGAAAAGATCCAAATGATTCGACAACGATATACAAATGGCACAAGATCGACAAAAGAGTTATGCGGATCTTCATCGAAAGGACGTGGAATTTAATGTAGGGGATCATGTATTGTTGCGAGTTGCTCCATGGAAGGGAGTTACAAGATTTGGGAAGAGAGGAAAGCTCAATCCACGATTTATTGGTCCATTTCAAATTCTTGACCGAGTAGGAAATGTAGCCTATAGACTTGCGTTACCTCCTCAAGTATGTCTCGTGTTCATAATGTGTTTCACATATCGTATTTCAGAAATATGTGAAATACCGAACCACGTTATTGAGTTAGAACCGGACGAGATAAATAGAAGACTTAACGTGTGAGGAGGTACCGTCAAGATCTTGGATAGGAAGGAGCATGTCCCACGCCAAGAAAGGTCATACCACAAGTTAAAGTTTTGTGGAGGAATCATGCTATAGAGGAAATGACACGGGAATTGGAAACGGAAATGAAAGCGAGGTATCCTCACCTTTTGAAACACCGTGCGTCACGTCAATTTCGAGGACAAAATTTCATAAGGAGGGAGGTTGTAAGACCCTCAAATTTTAAATAAAAGGAATTTCCTTTATTTATTATTTTGAAATAGTAAGGGTTGATTTGATTAATGTTGATAGTTAAGGGTTAAATACGCAAATATTTCAAAATAAGCAAGTGGTTATAAAATATTCATTATCGCTTGGGGAATATTCGTTTGGTCGTGGAATATTCAGATCGCTTTGGGAATATTCGCATCGACGGCCAAGCGACCATGTGTGGGCCCCATAACTGAAAAGCGATTGGATGAAGAAAACGACAAATATAAGTTGTTTTTAAATAACTGCGTAGTTATTGCCGCTATCTTCGCTGGAATACCCTTGGTTAAAACACACTAATACGCGTTGTTGACGGGTTACTGCAGTATTGCACCAATTATTGATTCTTACGTGAAGGCACTACTCAATAATGGTTACAGTAATTCTCGCTCAATATTTTATTTTATTGATTCAATAATTGCTTTGCGTTGATATTTTATATTCTTTGTTGTTTCAATAATTGTCATTACACGGTATTTTCATTATCGAAGCAATAATTCATATTATCCGAATAATATTATTAGATAACATTATTGGCAATGTCTAGAAAGTTACGTCTAAGGAGAGGTTTGGTCACCTAATTGCGCCCAAGAAGAAGAAATTCTTATTGAAAGCCCCTCTTTCTGAACCTGCTCGGTTATCAATATTGTGATTACGTAATATTATTTATGAATAATTAATTATTAATTCATATGATGAGAAAAATATTGATTTTATGTGAATATAGATGGAGAAAATTTTTATAGTGACAATTGTTGAAAATTGAAATTTTATCTTTTCGATAAAATAATTCATTTAAATATATTATTTTAATAATATATTAATCTGGTGATATTTTACAACGAATGTGGTATATATGAGTATCTGAGGAGGAAGAGTATTTTTGTTGCAATAAATGTTTAAAACATGTTAAACATGCTCTACGGGACCCCATTTATTATGAAATTTGATTATAACTTGTTAAATCGCCCGCTTTGTGGATTTCTTTACGATTTCTATTTGGAATTTGGAAAAACTTTCTTCCGAAAAGTTGTAGAAAATTGAATTTCCTATAAAAACTCATGAGATTCAATTTTCAAATGAAAGGGCTATTTATTATGAATTATTGAAGCTCAAGTTACGAAATAATTAATTTTTGGAAGTTTTAATTGTTTTATTTAAGAAAAACGTTTTTGCTATCCCACATGTGATACAAATGTGCTGAATTCAGTTGGTCTAAGGTGGGCTTGAATTTGTTTAATTATATTATTATTTTATTAAATTTTACGCTTTGGTGTTCTAAGCATTTTCCTATAAATAGGTGCTTGGGTTAGAATTGAAAATCACACCGAAATCAAGTTTTCTCTCTATATTATCGAGCGTATTCTTGTGAGTATTTTGAGTATACTTTGAGTATTGCTAGATTCGGTGCAAGTTCCTTGACACTATACCCTTATTCTAGCTAAAGTCTTCGATCTTTCGAGGTAAGGGATATTATTTTTTTTCAGTAATGATATTATTTCTTCAATATCATTATCTTTGAAATGTTGATCTGAAGTTTTATCAAATTTGGAACTTTTTCATGTCGGGGTTACTATTCATGGGTTACTATTCATGAGTTACTATTCACGAGTTACTATTCATGAGTTACTTATTCACGAGTTACTATTCACGAGTACTATTCATGAAAGCGTGAAGATGTTTTTGTGGAATTTCTATCTTTTGGTGTCTGAGTTACTATTCACGATATCAAGCACTATTCACGATATCTGACTATTCACGATATCGGTACTATTCACCTAAAAATAAAATTTCTTCTTTTCGTCCAAAACATCTATTACGGATACTAACTCGATTGTATCCATGTTTTGATAATTCTTGAATTTTACACCACTATGATTATTTTTGAGGTATTTTTAGACGTGGATAAAACCAAGTACGAATCCTTAATCCTTAATCCTTGTCATTTTGTTTCACCGGATTCGCTTTCTTTAAAAAATATTTTTCATCATCCTCGCCTTAAATGATGTTATTATAGAATATCTTTGGCACATAGTGCAAAGATGAATGATTTCTGAAGAATATCTTTGGCCCGTAGTAGTGCAAAGATGAACAGTGTTTAAATGAACATGACCAACCGATGAATATCTTTGGCTGTAGTGTAAAGATGAATATTTGATTCCGATGTATATTGATTGATGTTACAGGGGATAAAAGATAGACGATGAACTTTTAAATTCATACATAGAAGATAGTAGTTTGCATTCTCTACTTAACTCTTCTAATGAATTATTATTTCAAACTGCGAATATTGATTTAAAATTTGTTGTCTATTGTATTCTATTATATTTTTCCTGTTGAAGACTAACGATAATTTGTTGTATATTATCTTAGTCATAATATTCTTCTTGAGCTAGTTGAGCTCACCCTTTTCCTTTTGTTCCATTTTTCTGGAGAGGCGAGAATATAAATGAAACTTAGCCTGGGTATGGAATGAAGGTTTTAGAAAGGATTGTTTAGTAGTCCTCACCATTTTGTAAAATAATGTATCAATAAATATGATGAGGATTTATTTGAGTATAGATATTGTCTAGAAGATAATATTTGTATTCAAACTCACATTGTAATAATAAAGTTGTAGTTGTTTCGCATTTCGTGTATTGATAACTCGTAATAGGTGATGTATACCTATTTTGGGGGCGCCACAATTACCGCGAGAGCACACAAGATTGCACAATATTTTTGAAATTATTGATTCTTATGTAAGAAGGCACTACTCGATAATTGTTACGAAAGAATCATTGTTCAATATTTTATTTTATTGATTCAATAATTCTTTGCGTTGATATTTTATATTATTGTTGTTTCAATAATTGTCGATTGCACATTATTTCCCATTATTAGATCAATAATTCATATTATTTGAATAATATTATTAGATAGCATTATTGGCAATGTCTAAGGAAGTTCTGTCTAAAAAAGGGGTTTGGTCACCTAATTGTGCGCTTGAAGAAGGAGAAATCCTTATCTGAAAGCCCCTCTTCCTGTGAAACGACACAGGTTGTCGTAATTGTGATTCTGTAATATTATTTGTGAATGATTAATTATTGATTTATATGATAAAGAAATATTTATTTAATGTGGATATAAATGATGGATATATTTATTGTGGTTATAAATGAAGGAATAAATGCTAAGGTGTTTTATCAGTATTTTGTCGGAATAGAGGTGTTGAAAATCGTCCGTATGTGGATTTCAGTCATTTTTCGTTTGGAATTTGGAAAAACTTAAACTTACATAGTTGTAGAGAATTAAACTTCTTATGGAATAGACATGAGATTCAAATTTTTCTGATAAAAGGGCTTTTTATTATGAATTATTGAAGTTTCGGAAACAAATGTTTTTATTAAAAACATGGTGGGCCCCACTTTTGGTTTATGAGAAATAAAATGTGCTGGAATTTATTTTCAAAAGTGGTGGGCGTGAATAGTAGCAGGTAAAGCCATCAGGTAGCATGTTAGTCTGCTATGTCGTCCTAAGCATTTTCCTATAAATAGGGTGCTTAGTTAGAATTAAAAATCACACCAGAAACAAGTTTTCTCTCTTTCTCTCTCTATATTATTCAAGCGTATTTTGTGAGTATTTAGATACTTTGTGAGTTACTATTCATCAGTGCAAGTTTCCTTCAGGCTTATACCTGATATTTCAGCCGGAAGTACTATTCTTTTGAGGTAATGGATGTTATTTTCTTCATAATGATGTTATTCTTTCAATATCATTATACCGAAATATTGGTATGGATTTTATTGTGGAATTTCTACCTTTTGTGTCGGAGTTACTATTCACGTATACGGCACTATTCACGTATACGAAACTATTCACGAATACGACACTATTCACAAAAAAAATGAATTTTTTTTCTTTGTCCAAGTTGTCTATTATGGTTACTATCTTTGATTGTATCCATATTTTGATCTTTATTCTTGAATTTTGATTGTATCCATATTCTTGGATAAACTAAAGTACAAATCCTTAATCTATTATCTTTTATCTCATTGGATTCATTTTTGAAGATATTTTTCATCATCCTCAATCCTAAATGATGATATTACTGAATATCTTTGGCATGTAGTGCAAAGATAAATGATTACCTAATGAATATCTTTGGCCCGTAGTGCAAAGATGAACAGGTGTTGAGATGAACATGATCAACTGGTGATACAAATGAATATCTTTGGCCTATAGTGCAATGATGAATATTTGATTCAAGATGTATATTGATTGATGTTACGTGGATAAAATATTGATGACGGACTTTAAAATCTTAGAAGAAAAGTTTTCGAATAAATAAAAGTTTATTGCTGATTTCCCAAAGGACGTCAGAGCAGAAAAGTTTCCTTCACAAAACCGCCACCGGGCTGGGCATGCTAGCACAAAACAGGCCCCTAGTTCAAAATGAACCTTTATAAGTTTAGACCCCGTACGAAATAAAGTGTAGCCAGAAAATATGAATTTTGGTCAAATTTGAGTCCGGGAACGATTGTTTCGATCTAATTGACTCAAGGACTTTCAAGACGACTTAAAGACATATGAAGAGACTTATAAAAGGAGGAGAATCACAAGGATTAGGGGAGATTAGACTAGAGAGAGGATTCCATTAGATTAGATTAGAGTAGATTAGATCAAAACACTAGTTCTAATGAGTTTTGGAGAATGAAGCAAATTGGAGACCATTGAAGATTCAAAGTAAGAGCAAGGAGGGAGCTTCAAATCTATAGACAATAGATTATATCTTCTTATCTTCTTCTATCTTTGTCTTTTATTGTTTATTCAATTGTGGATTCTTAGTTTTAATTCAATAATTCAACGAAGTAATGCTTTGTTTGAGATTACGATGGATCTTATTGTGTAGTTTATTTTAATATGCTTCGTTATCAATTATTATGTTATATTATGAGGATTGTATATTGTGATTTAGACATAATTGTTTAATTGCCTAGCTAATAATTACCGTGATAATCTATATGAACTCGAGTGATGAAGTATTGATTTAGATCTTATCATGATAGCATGTGTTTGTGATTTCTGCATAGATGGAATTCACGATTCGTGTTTAGGATAGAGATATGCCTTTACGCCATATGTAATCTTATAGAGAACTTGTGCTTTAAATCCTTTTTAATTGTAATTCACATAGAGATATAGTGGATTAGTTAATTAGGGTGTCTTTCTTAATTCTATCATCTGTGGATTTAAGTGTGTATAGGTATTATGCATCGAGAGGTAGTTTTATCTACTTTAGTGTTCTTGATTAACAATTCATGATAGAGAATAATTAATGAGAAGTGTGTTAACTTAAATGAATCAATAAGTGAAGTTGTGATCTTAAATCTCCGTAATCTTAATTTAACTAGTGGTAATTAGAATTAGTTTACTTATAAATTGAAATTCATTCGTTTAAATAAGATTGAGTTGGTTATGGGTTAGTAGTTGATAATTTTTATTAAATAATTCCTCGTGGGAACGATACTCTACTTTCACTTTATTACTTGTTGACCATGTATACTTGCGTGTTGTGCGTAACTAGATTTTACCCAACAAGTTTTTGGCGTCGTGGCCGGAGAATTAATTTAATAATTATTTACCAATATTAATTTCAATCAAATTAGTCTTAATTTAAATATTTTTATTTTTAATTCTCTTCATATATTTCTCTCTTTTCAGGTACCATGGAAGACTTTGCGTATCAATGGCCATACATGAACATGACTCAATCAAGGGAAACATAGATTGATGGACATAATGCATTTTTCGCATAGTCAATACAAATTGAGTCAAATTCGAAGACGTTGAAGGTTATCGCAGCCCAACGGAGGCGAAGGATGGCAGTTACGTGTGCCAATTGTGCTGGCAACCATTAAAGTCATCAATGCACCGTCAGTTTTGAACCGGTACAATATAGTGGTTATTACCTCAATAACTATGTTGATCCTAACTATCACCAAGATTGGGGGTATCACCCGAATTTTGCATGGAGCTATAATTATGATGACCAACATTATGCTCTAAATCCATCATACACACCGAAATTTTCATGTCCACCTCCAGTGTCACAAGAGACAGATAATTCAGGGTTGGAGGAATTGTTTTCCAAGTTCGTAGCAAGAAATGAGGAGAAGATGAGTAATCAAGCGAGGTCAATTCAAAATCTTACAGATCAGATACATCAAATGACCAAAGCCATAAGAAACCTTCCTCTAAATACTTAGCTTTATGACATGGATGACGAAATTGACGGAGAACCCGGACCAAATATGCGACTGGATGAGCAACTAGATATCGAAAGTGTGGAGACAATTGGGGATAATGAAATAGAGGTCGACGAAGATCTAAATGGGTCTCTACCAAAGATCAAAGAGTCAGTCAGATTTGCAAAAGCATGCCCACTTGGTAGTCATGTTGTCGGTGAAGCTCTTGATGACAAAAGAGCGAGTACAAATTTGAATCCATGGTGGGACGAGACAGAGAAGATAGACGAAGAGCCCATTGTGTGTGACAAGCTTCCATTCCCTAAAGTGATCACATACAAAATGGAGAAAACACCTAGCTGTGGGACGTTCTTGATTATGGTCATACCAAATCAGAGCATGCTAGGTGACTTTAAATCAATGGCTATCACAATTGGGAACCTACCAAAAGCTACATTATTTCTGATGGATGGAGGTTTCCTCAATTATCGAAGAGGAATTGGATAGCGTTGACCAGACAAAGTCAGGCTAAAAGACTATAATTCAAGCGCTAACTGGGAGGCAACCCATGAATTTTTCTATTTATTTGCTTTACTAGTTTATTTAGTAGATAGGAATTAATTTCCTTATTAAGTTCTCTTACCAATCCAAGTGTTATTCTAATCCATGTTATCTCTCTTCAGTGTAGGTATTGGAGGTTCAATGGACACACAAAAGATTATGAAAAGGTTATTCAAGTCAAATTCAAGTGTGGTGCCCAATTTGTCCCATGCGCCTAATCTATTCTCCAAACTTAGCGGACAAGGAGGAGGATTGCTATATTTTTAGGGAAGTCCTATGCTTACTTTTTCCTATTTCAGCCATTGAGGACAATGTCTAGTTTAAGTTTGAGGGCATTTTAGTGTCGTATTGCATATAGTTAGTTATTTACATTGTAGTTCATATAGTTACATTTAGTTTTTGCGTTCACTTTCTTAAAAAAAATCAATAATTAAAAATCAAAAATAATAGTTAGTTATTATGTTCATCTTGCATGAGTCCAGCTGTTTGATAGTTTAAGTTTATTTTGGCCAATGATGAGATTGGAATTAGGTAGACAAGTATAATACTGACCATTAGAGCTTTGATGTGATTTATTGTTATGAATTGAGTCTTTTTCTGTTTGAAACTGGTATAATAAGGATATCATAGTAAAAACAACTTGTTGAATGATTGAGTTTAAATTGATACATAAAGGACCTCTAAAGGATAATGCTAGTTTAAATAAGAGAATGACAAAAATAGGTAGTGAAGGTGAAGAATTAGGCAAGAACCTAAGTTTGGGGGGAAAAGTGGGGTATATAAGCTTCTAAAAAAAAGAAAAAAATATTGAGTTGAATAAATTGAGTCCTGTGGTGGGTCGAGAAGAAGCGTGAAATGCACTCCTCATAAACACTAGCGTGAGATGGAGCATAAAACACACTCACTATCCAAAAAGAAAAAGAAAAAAAATAGAAAAAAAAAAGAATAAATAAAATGGGAAATAAGAGCAAAAAGCCCCCGTAGATGAAAAATAAAGCATAAGTATCCAATGTTGACCCGTGATATTGGTAATTGTTTGATTTTAGTTGGATCTAGCTTGTTTTTGGATTTCTTGAGTTTACATTGTATGATGCCTTTGAAGAGACTTGTTACGTGTTAAATTTAATTTTATATCAGTTAACATTGTTGTGGAGCACACAGGCACTATATTAGTGATAACAATATAAGATTTGATGATTGAATGGGAAGTTAATGATTTGTTTTTATATGATGTATTATCATGTTTACTTGATTTCTCTAAGGCTGGTTGAATAGACTTGTTTCTGTCATTACTCCTGGATTCATAGGCATGTAGATTAGTTGCATTGCATAGAATTGTTGTTTAGTGTTTTTGCTTGAGGACAAGCAAATGTTTAAGTTTGGTGGTATTTGATAAGTAGGTTTTATACCTACTTATTCGGTATCTATTACTTGAATTATTTGATTAATCTCATGTTTCTTAGTTACTTTTCATGCATTTTGTGTTCATTTTGTAGATTATATGCTTGGGAGTTGAAATCGTAAAGAATTGGTATGAAATCACAAAGAAAAGCAATCCAGACATCGTTTGGGCTTTTATGTTCATTTCATGTTCTTGGCTTGGAACTTGGATTACATTGTAAAGCTTCTTCTTAGATTTTCGGAACATCTTGAATCATTCCAATCGGAGTTCGGATGCAAGAGTTATGATCTTTGTATCAACGGACGTCGAACGTCACTGTTTTGGGTGGCCATTTGCATAGCAGTCACTTCTAGCCCAATTTTGACCTTCATCTGTTCGTTATTTCTCGAATCTTAAAGATTGAAAGTTGTAGACCACGTCGATATTTTCGATTTGATAGGTGGCCGACCTCGTAACTCTTCCTGGATCAAAAGTTATGGACGATTTCCCAAAGGACGTCAGAGTAGAAAAGTTTCCTTCACAAAACCACCGTCGGGGTGGGCATGCCAGAACAAAACAGGCCCCTAGCCCGTCGGGGCGGGACTTTTACAAGCCTAGACCTCCTCCGGGGCGGGGGTAGCCCAGAAAATACGAATTTTGGTCAAATATGAGTACAGGAAGGATTGTTTCGATTCGGTTGACTCAAGGACTTCAAAGAAGACTTTCAAAAGGACTTTAAGAAATATGAAGAGACGTATACAAGGAGGAGAATCATAAGGATTAGGTGAGATTAGACTAGAGAGAGGATTCCATTAGTTTAGATTAGATCAAAACACTAGTTCTAATGAGTTTTGGAGAATGAAGCAACTTGGAGACCATTGAAGATTCAAAGTAGGAGCAAGGAGGGAGCTTCAAATCTACAGACAATAGATTATATCTTCTTATCTTCTTCTATCTTTGTATTTTATTATTTATTCAATTGTGGATTCTTAGTTTTAATTCAATAATTCAATGAACTAATTCTTTGTTTGAGATTACGATGGATCTTATTGTGTTGTTTATTTTAATATGTTTCGCTATCAATTATTATGTTCTATTGTGATTTAGACTTAATTGTTTAATTGCCTAGCTAACAATTACCGTGATAATCTATATGAACTCGAGAGATGAAGTATTGATTTAGATCTTATCATGATAGCATGTGTTTGTGATTTCTGCATAGATGGAATTCATGATTCGTGTTTAGGATAGAGATATGCCTTTACGCCATATGTAATCTTATAGAGAACTTGTGTTTTAATTCCTTTTTAATTGTAATTCACATAGAGATATAGTGGATTAGTTAATTAGGGTGTCTTTCTTAATTCTATCATCTGTGGATTTAAGTGAGTATGTGTATTATGCATCGAGAGGTGGTTTTATCTGCTTTAGTGTTCTTAATTAACAATTCATAATAGAGAATAATTGATGAGAACTGTGTTAACTTAAATGAATCAATAAGTGAAGTTGTGATCTTAAATCTCCGTAATCTTAATTTAACTAGTGGTAATTAGAATTAGTTTACTTATAAATTGAAATTCATTCGTTTAAATAAGATGGAGTTGGTTACGGGTTAGTACTTGGTGATTTTTATTAAAAAAAATCTCGTGGGAACGATACTCTACTTTCACTTTATTACTTGTTGACCACGTATACTTGCGTGTTGTGCGTAACTAGATTTTACCCAACAAGTTTTTGGCGCCGTTGCCGGGGAATTAATTTAATAATTATTTACCAATATTAATTTCAATCAAATAAGTCTTAATTTAAACATTTTTATTTTTAATTCTCTTCCTATATTTCTCTCTTTTCAGGTACCATGGATGACTTTGCGTATCAATGGCCATACACGAACATGACTCAACCAAGGAAAATAGTGATTGATGGACTTAATTCATTTTCCGCAGAGTCAATACAAATTGAGGCAAATTCGAAGACGTTGGAGGTTATCACAGCCCAACGGAGGCAAAGGATGGCAATTACGTGTGCCTATTGTGTTGGCAACCATCAAAGTCATCAATGCACCGTCAGTTTTGAATCGATACAATATAGTGGTGATTACTTCAATAACTATGTTGATCCTAACTATCACTAAGATTGAGGGTATCACACGAATTTTTCATGGAGCTATAATTATGATGACCAACATTACGCTCTAAATCCATCATACACACCAGAATTTTCATGTCCACCTCCAGTGTCACAAGAGACAGATAATTGAAGGTTGGAGGAATTATTTTCCAAGTTCGTAGCAGCAAATGAGGAGAAGATGAGTAATCAAGCGAGGTTAATTCAAAATATTACGGATCAGATAGAGCAAATGACCAAAGCCATAAGAAACCTTCCTCTAAATACTTGGCTTTATGACATGGATGACGAAATGGACAGAGAACCCGGACCAAATATGCACTGGATGAGCAACAAGATATCAAAAATGTGGAGACAATTGGGGATAATGAAATAGAGGTCGACGAAGATCTAAATGGGTCTCCACCAAAGATCAAAGAGTCAGTCATATTTGCAAAAGCATGCCCACTTGGTAGTCATGTCATCGACGAAGCTCTTGATGAAAAAAGAGCGAGTACAATTTTGAATCCATGGTGGGACGAGACAAAGAAGATAGACGAAGAGCCCATTGTGTGTGACAAGCTTCCATGCCCCAAAGTGATCACATACACAATGGAGAAAACACCTAGCTGTGGGACGTTCTTGATTGAGATCATACCAAATCAGAACATGCTAGGTGACTTTAAAGCAATGACTATCACAATTGGGAACCTACCAAAAGCTACATTATTTCCGATGGATGGAGGGTTCCTCAATTATCGAAGAGGAATTGGATAGCGTTGACCAAACAAAGTCAGGCTGAAAGACTATAATTCAAGCGCTAACTGGGAGGCAACCCAGGAATTTTTATATTTATTTGCTTTACTAGTTTATTTAGTAGATAGGAATTAATTTGCTTATTAAGTTCTCTTACCAATCCAAGTGTTGTTCTAATCCATGTTGTCTCTCTTCGGTGTAGGTATTGGAGGTTCAATGGATAGGCAAAAGATTATGAAAAGGTTATTCAAGTCAAATTCAAGTGTGGTGCCCAATTTGTTCCATACGCCTAATCTATTCTCCAAACTTAGCGGACAAAGAGGAGGATTGTTATATTTTCAGGAAAGTCCTATGCTTTACTTTTTTCTATTTCAGCCATTGAGGACAATGTCTAGTTTAAGTTTGGGAGCATTTTAGTGTCGTATTGCATATAGTTAGTTATTTACATTGTAGTTCATATAGTTACATTTAGTTTTTGCATTCACTTTCTTAAAAAAAAAATCAAAAATCAAAAATCAAAAATAATAGTTAGTTACTATGTTCATCTTGCATGAGTCCAGCTGTTTGATAGTTTAAGTTTATTTTGGCCAATGATGAGATTGAAATTGGGTAGACAAGTATAATACTGACCATTAGAGCTTTGATGTGATTTCTTGTTATGAATTGAGTCTTTTTCTGTTTGAAACTGGTATAATAAGGATATCATAGTAAAAACAACTTATTGAATAATTGAGTTTAAATTGATACATAAAGGACCTCTAAAGGATAATGCTAATTTAAATAAGATAATGACAAAAATAGGCAGTGAAGGCGACGAATTAGGTAAGAACCTAAGTTTGGGGAAAAAAGTGGCGTATATAAGCTTCTAAAAAAAAGAAAAAAATATTGATTTGAATAAATTGAGTCATGTGGTGGGTCGAGAAGAAGCGTGAAATGCACTCCTCATAAACACAGGCGTGAGATGGAGTGTAAAACGCACTCACTATCCAAAAAGAAAAAGAAAAAAAATAGAAAAATAAAAGAATAAATAAAACGGGAAATAAGAGCAAAAAGCCCCCGTAGATGAAAAATAAAGCATAAGTATCCAATGCTGACCCGTGATATTGGTAGTTGTTTGATTTTAGTTGGATCTAGCTTGTTTTTGAATTTCTTCAGTTTACACTGTATGATGCCTTCGAAGAGACTTGTTTAATGTTAAATTTAATTTTATATCAGATAACATTGTTGTGGAGCACACGCGCACTATATTAGTGATAACAGTCTAAGATTTGATGATTGATTGAGAAGCTAAGGATTTGTTTTGATATGATGTATTATCATGTTTACTTAATTTCTCTAAGGCCGGTTGAATAGACTTGTTTCTGTCATTACTGCTGGATTCGTATGCATTTAGATTAGTTGCATTGCATAGAATTGTTGTTTAGTGTTTTTTCTTGTAGACAAGCAAATGTTTAAGTTTGGGGGAATTTGATAAGTAGGTTTTATACCTACTTATCCGGTATATATTACTTGAATTATTTGCTTAATCTCATGTTTCTTATTTACTTTTCATACATTTTGTGTTCATTTTGTAGATTATATGCTTGGGAGTTGAAATCGCAAAGAATTGGTATGAAATCGCAAAGAAAAGCATTCCGGACATCGTTTGGGCTTTCATGTTAATTTCATGTGCTTGGCTTGGAACTTGGATTATATTGTAGAGCTTCTTCATAGCTTTCCAGAACATCTTGAATCATTCCAATCAGAGTTTTGATGCAAGAGTTATGATCTTTGTACCAACGTACGTCGAACGTCACTATTTTGGGTGGCCATTTGCATAGCAGTCACTTCTAGCCCAATTTGGACTTTCATCTGTTCGTTATTTCTCTAATCTCAAAGAATGAAAGTTGTATATCATGGCGATATCTTCGATTTGATATGTGGCTGGCCTCGTAACTCTTCCCGGATCAAACGTTATGACCGATTTCCCAAAGGACGTCAGAGCAGAAAAGTTTCCTTCACAAAACCGTTGCCGAGGTGGGCATGCAAGCACAAAACAGGCCCCTAGCCTGCCGTAGTGGGCCTTTTACAAGCCTAGACCCCCCCTGGGGTGGGGGTAGCCCAGAAAATACGAATATTGGTCAAATTTGAGTCCAAGAAGGATTGTTTCGATCCGATTGACTCAAGAACTTCCAAGAGGACTTTCAAGAGGACTTAAAGACATATGAAGAGACTTATAAAAGGAGGAGAATCACAAGGATTAGGGGAGATTAGACTAGAGAGAGGATTGCATTAGATTAGATTAGAGTAGATTAGATTAAAACACTAGTTCTAATGAGTTTTGGAGAATGAAACAACTTGGAGACCATTGAATATTCAAAGTAGGAGCAAGGAGGGAGCCTTAAAATCTACAGACAATAGATTATATCTTCTTATCTTTTTCTATCTTTGTCTTTTATTGTTTATTCAATTATGGATTCTTAGTTTTAATTCAATAATTCAATGAACTAATTCTTTGTTTGAGATTACGATGGATCATATTATGTAGTTTATTTTAATATGCTTCACTATCAATTATTATGTTCTATTATGAGGATTGTCTATTGTGATTTGGACTTAATTCTTTAATTGCCTAGCTAATAATTACCGTGATAATCTATATGAACTCGAGAGATGAAGTATTGATTTAGATCTTATCATGATAGCATGTGTTTATGATTTCTGCATAGATGGAATTCATAATTCGTGTTTAGGATAGAGATATGTCTTTACGCCATACGTAATCTTATAGAGAACTTGTGCTTTAAATCCTTTTTAATTTTAATTCACATAGAGATATAGTGGATTAGTTAATTAGGGTGTCTTTCTTAATTCTATCAACTGTGGATTTAAGTGAGTATGTGTATTATGCATCGAGAGGTGGTTTTATCTGCTTTAGTGTTCTTGATTAACAATTCATGATAGAGAATAATTGATGAGAAATGTGTTAACTTAAATGAAACAATAAGTGAAGTTGTGATCTTATATCTCTGTAATCTTAATTTAACTAGTGGTAATTAGAATTAGTTTACTTATAAATTGAAATTCATTCGTTTAAATAAGATTGAGTTGGTTACAGGATAGTACTTGGTGATTTTTATTAAACAATTCCTCGTGGGAACGATACTCTACTTTCACTTTATTACTTGTTGACCATATATACTTGCGTGTTGTGCGTAACTAGATTTTACCCAACAATGATCCCTGGCTGAGATGTGAGACAAGAACTAGGAGGGGAGAGACGGGGAATTTCTTCGCTAGTATGACCTGACTAAGTTTATTTGGTATTTATTTGGTCGGTCAGAGTATAGAGATAATATGTGACATGTCAATTAACCCTTGTTTTATGGCAGCATTTGAGAATGGCAGCTGGAAATATTAACAATGGAGTGAATCAGACCGTGGAGACACCTTTAATCACCACCCAGGGGAACGTGCAACAGGAAGGCAATATTCCTCCTGTAAACAACACTACCGAACAAATGATGAATGATGGGATGTTTAGAAGCTTTTTTGCAGTTCATGCAAAATTAGACGAGGGAGACTCGTGCACAAAATACGGGTGGAAATAATAGCAATGCGCGAATTGTCACAACCAAGAAGTTCAAGGAGTTGGGACCACGAGAATTTGCGGGAAAGCCGGATTCGATTAAGGCGAAAACGTGGGTCAAGCAAATTAACAAGATATTTGATGTCTTGGGATGCACGGAGGAACATAAGGTTCCATTCGCCACCTTTATGTTTCGTGGTGAGGCAGACTACTGGTGGGAGTCTGTGAAGCGTACCCAGCCTGCCGCACTCAACATGTCTTGGGAAACATTTCAGAAACTATTTAACGACAAGTACTTTCTTGAAAGTATTTGTCATATGAAGGAGGTAGAGTTTATTAGAGTGGAACAAAACAACATGACGGTGTCCCAGTACGAGGCGAAGTTCGCAGAGTTATTCAGGTTTGCACCTCATTTGGTAGAGAATGAGGAACGAATGACACGGATGTTTCTAAGAGGTATAAAACCCGAGATTCAGCAATATCTTATCTCTCATAAATTTTATTTATATTCAGATGTTGTCAACATGGCTCAATTATTAGAGCGAGATAATGAGTATGCTCAACTGAGGGACCACAATCAGGGTCATACCGGTGACAGCAGTCATCGGAGCGATGATAACCAGCGGGGAGGAAAGAATACAGACAAAAGCGGTAACCACTCGGGTGGTAATCGTGGCCATGATAATAGGAGAGGTGAGTCAAATGGAAATTTCAGAAACAGGAGATTCAACAATGACGGGAAGACGTCAGCAGCAACACCAACACCAACAATAAATTCTAGGGGAGGAGAACGACCGCCAGTTAGATGCTACAGATGCGGAGAGGAGGGACACATAAGTCCAAACTGTTCACAGCCTTCTAAGGTGTGTTTCAGTTGTGGAAAAGACGGTCATATAGCCCGATTTTGTCCAGTAGTGAAGTTAAGTCCAGCTGGGACGATGACACCAAATGCGACTACGGATAAAACAAAGTCGGTGATTCAATGGAGGGCGTTTGTCGGGATTGGCCAAAATGCGAGAAACCCGAACGAGGTGATCACGGGTAAGCTAATCATAAACTCTTGCAAAGTTTATACCTTATTAGATACCGGTTCTACCCATTCTTTTATTTCTCCTACTTGTGCTCAACGTTTGAACTTGACTCCGGAGAAATTAGATCTTGACTTATCTGTTGAGACTACGTTAGGAGAAACTTTCATTATATCTACTATTTATAAATCTTGCTTGATTCAAGTTGGTACCATAACATTACCTGCCGATCTTATTTCGTTAAAAATACTTGCATTTGATGTGATCTTAGGGATTGATTGGTTAACCACTCATCATGCTAAAATTAATTATTTTCGTAAGGTTGTTAGTTTTCATATTCCTAACCAACCTGTTATGCGAATTCAAACAACCAAACCACAAAAGTCAATCAATGTCATATCAAGCCATAAAGCTATTCGTTTATTGAAAAATGGATGTCAAGCTTTCTTAGCCCATGTTACGGACTTGAACAAAAACACGTCAGATGTGACGCCCCCAAAATTAGGTATACGTCACCCATCTTGGGTCGCCACTTACATGGTACATAAATTCAAATACAACTTACTAATATAACGTAGGTATATAATACGACATAAACCGTGAGTTTGAATACAAATATTGTCTACTAGATATTATACAAACTCAAAAGGAGTCCTCATTACAACTATTATCACACTATTTCACGCTGAGTAGTGAGGATTACTAATGCTATCCTCTGGACCATTACTTCGTTCCCAGACTAAATCCCGGCTATGTTCTCATTTCACGAAGAGAACAAAGAAAGAAAGGTGAGCTCAACTAGCCCAAGAAGAAATATTATGACTAAGATAATGCGAATAAATTATCATTAGCCTTCAACAATGTTAATCGATAAAATACAATAGATAAACTGACCGGTTTAATCTGCGGCTGAATAAGCAATCCATTAAAAGAGTCAAGTAGAGAATAAAGTCTACTATCTTTTAGGTTTTAAAAGGTTTTCATCAATTTTTATCAACGAGACTCACTTTTAATAAATAAACCACCACATCTAATCATCCACACACCACTGTCCAAGGATTTTCATCAAATTATCAATGGTCAAGCGACTATACCGAATCACCTCTGGGTCATAATCATACCAAAACTATCCATCAACGCATTACAGAATAACGAGGACTTTTATCACATCATTTATAACAAGCCTTGATTATACCGAATGATCCTCGGTCATAATCATACTAAGTTCATCTATGCACGTAAAGCGAAAGATAACATAATATATCATGAAGATGATGACAATGACATAATAATTCAATAAAACAAGTTCAAGAATTATTTTATCCGAGAAATTAGTAACGTCCAAATTGTCAACAAGATACTTTTTTGTAGAGTAAAATTCAAGAATGATCGGAAGAATATTTCCATGAAAAGATCTTTGGATGAAACGCAAATATCAAGGATATTCTACTAATTTTATGGAGTATAGAAGTCAAAGTTTTAACCAACCGGGTATAATAAAGAATGGAATAACAAAAGAAATCACCATGCATGCGGTACTTAGCATGAGGCAGTGTTATTCAAATGAATAATAATAACGGAACCGTGTCGGTGTGAAATTCACAAGCAGGATGATCCAATGAATAATAAATCTTTGAATAATAAACAATGGAACCGAGTCCTGTAAAAAACACGATGTGGATATTCCAATGAATAATAAATGCGGAATAATAAACAATGGAACCGGTCCTGTAAAACACATGCGGGATATTCCAACGAATAATAAAGAATGGAATAACAAAAGAAGATCACCAAGTATAGGGGATTCACAGCGTATCAAAGTTATTCCAACAGAATAAATAAGAATGGAATAATATAAGGATTTCACCAAGTATAGGGTATGTCTGGCAGTATACTGGGTTATGTATAGGGTATGCCACTTTTACAAAGTTATTCCAATGAAATAATAATGAATGGAATAATGAAAGTTCTCTTCATGAATAAGAAAGAATAACACCCTTACTTACGGATACAACAAATAATATCCCTTACACCGTAAAAGACACTTGGATATCAAAGTAGTGAAGTACCGAATACTCTTCTTCTTTATCTCTATATATTTTCTCTCTATAGCTTCTCTCTATAATTTCTCTCTCTAGAGTTTCAAAGGAATTAAATAAGAAAATAATGAAGGAATGAGCTTCATTTATAGGAAAATAGAATGCATAGTAATTAATCCATGAACTATTCAGATTGATTTACTTTTAATCGGACGGTCCATATTTAAAAGCAAAATCTTTTAAATAAAATATAATATATTCTATTTATATAAAAACATTTTACTATGCAAACACTATGCAACACTATGCAAAACACTATGCAACACTATGCATAATAAAATATAATATATTCTATTTATAGAATAACTTTAATAAAGTATTCATTTTATATAAAAGATGTTTACATTTTATTACGTTAATAATACTGAATAAAACAAAACGTCATTATCGCTATAATAATTCATATTATTAATCGACAATAATGGAATCAAACCGAGTGACTTCTCACATAAGCATCGATAATTAATACTGTAGTGTACTATACTATGCAACCACACGTATATCGCATTTTTTTACTACCGAGTAGTTCAATAGTATCAACCAGTAAAACTTCCGTCGTTATTTCAATAAAATATTTTTGTCGTTTTCTCGATCCGAATGATAATTACATTGTGGGGGTCCACCAATGATTGAGTAGTTGTGCGAATATTCCTGCTAAACCGAATATTCCCAAGCCAATCGAATATAATATAACCACTTGCATACTTTGCAAAATTTATAAATACTACCCACAACTATAATATTATCTCAAATTCACACCATAATATTAAAAATTATTTCGACAAAATTTAAATCTTTATTGATAAAATCTGGGGTCTCACAATCTCCCTCCTTATGGAATTTAAGCCCTCGAAATTAGGGTACGATACTGGTATGATAAAGAGATGAGGATACCTTGAATACCTTTATCGTTGAAAACATTAAATTCATTTTTGCAATCCTACCAAAGATATTCATTAACAATTCATCTTTGCACTACTGGGCCAAAGATATACAATCAGTAAAACCAATAATCTTTGAGGCAGCGACTTAATAGTATCACGACCACGAATTATCCATGCACCATTGGCCAAGGATATTCGTGTTTTCAATCGATCATGATTATCTTAGAATAATCCTTGGTCATAATCATACCAAGTCTATCAATGCACTACTGACCAAAGATAACTTTTACCACATCCATGAATTAATATTTCATTCTTTGAGACTCGACTCCATAATTAATCCATATCATCGAATCATCCCCGCACTACGTGCCAAGGATATTCATTAGTATCACGACCACGAATTATCCATGCACTACTGACCAAAGATAATCGTGTATTCATTAGTATCACGACCACAAATTATCCATGCACTACTACCAAAGATAATCGTGTATTCAATAGTATCACGACCACAAATTATCCATGCACTACTGCCAAAGATAATCGTGTATTCATTAGTATCACGACCACAAATTATCCATGCACTACTACCAAAGATAATCGTGTATTCATTAGTATCACGACCACAAATTATCCATGCACTACTACCGAAGATAATCGTGTATTCATTAGTATCACGACCACAAATTATCCATGCACTACTACCAAAGATAATCGTGTATTCATTAGTATCACGACCATAAATTATCCATGCACTACTACCAAAGATAATTGTGTTTTCAATTACGGTTATGATTATACCAAACAATCCTCGGTCATAATCATACCAAGTCCATCTATGCACTACTGAGCCATGATTGACTTTCAACATAATATAAACATGAGGATAATGATATAAAGAATCAATCAAATGAGATAAAGGATAAATATTAAACATTTATAATATAATTTATCCGAGGATTCAAGAATATCCCCATGTTTTCAATCACTTAATAATCTCATAATCTAATATCATTAATATTATAACAATATTTTAATCACTTCTTAAATTTATAAACAATTTATCTTAACTTTTACGCTTTACCATATAATGCATTTAATCATTCAAAATGCCATACTCATAAGATATCATCACCAATTATCAAATCTCTCAAAAATATGCATATAGGATTCTCTAGCCATAAAATCCTATTTTCAACTTTGTTACTTCACATAACATATTTAACTCATATGTTCGTAACTAAACTATTTTCATGAAAATACCAAATCAGTCCCAAAAATATTTCTTTTCTGGGATTTAGCATAATATAGTCCCATGATGAAAATATATTTTCTCGAATTTTAAAATTCATTTACTATTTTTCAAAATCAATTTCTAATTAATTCCTTAATAAATTAGCTACCTCAAGTTTAACTCAAAATTCCCAAATCCTGGCAGGATCTTACACATGTTAACGTGAGCTTCTAGTTTAAATTTCATGGTCATCGGAGTTATAGAACTCCTATTTATAGCGTTTTAAATTTAAAAACCTAAATATTGAAATAGTCATAACTTGCTCATTTTAAGTCGAATGAGCTCATTTTGGACAGGAGATACTTTATACCATATACCTTCATGTCCCAAAAGGCCAGAATTTTTCTCATAATTTAAGTGGCCGAAACAGCCCCTTAAAGTTTCTGGACAGTAGCATTTTCGAAATTTACAGCTTTGGCCTCCTTTGCTAAAATCAGTCCACACAAAAATCTACAACACCTTTTCCAGTAATTCTACTTGGATTAGTTAGGTAACTTGTAGATCTAACTCTAGGACTTGACCACATTCAAAAATTCAAAATATAATAGGAGATATGGTCAATTGAATTTCATGTTACGTTTTTCACCAAAATCTGATTTTCAACTCTTTGTGATTTCTAAGAAACTTTCATGTTTTCACATAATAACCAACATAACTCATCATAACACTTACTAATACTTCATATACCCATGATTTTCATTAGTCCAATGCTTTTATTATGACTTTCATCATAAACCACGTAAATGAGATCCTTTTAGTTGAAGAAATATTTGAGGTTTAAGAAATGGGTTTTTGTCTTTGAAATTCAATACAAAATTCGATTTCACGCTCTAAGTAGGCTAAGAAGTCTTCATGAATACGCCAGAAATTTATTAATAATAGAAATATCATTCAAAATCTGTGACTCTCATCCAAGACTTGGATAGTACGTCACATTGATACCAACTGTGACTTCTATCCTTTAACCTAGATAGCACCTCACAATGATACCTATAAACTTGCCATCTTCATCACGGCGTCGCCTCTGAGAAAAGTCTGCTTGGTTGCATTCCACACAAGGAAGTCAACAACGAAAGGATCGGGTTCTTTACTTATGACTTGATATAACAATGATTAACTTTAGGATTTGGTTACTTTGAATTAAGTATAACGAGGTTGGTTAGGAATATGAAAGCTAACAACCTTACAAAAAGAATAATGAGTAGTTAATCAATCGTTTTCAAAAATTACCTCAAAGGCAAGTATTTTCAAAGAGATAAGATCGTGAAAGTGTTTATTTGAATTAAACAAGATTTAAAAATAGTAGCGTAAACGAAGGCTCCTACTAACGAAGTTTCAACCAATAAGTCAAAGTTTAACTTCTTGAGAGTTAAATTTAAACGTTGAACGCAAGCAAAGAGAGATAAAATAATGGGTAGAACCCAGATATCTAATAAGGTATAGACTTCAAGAATTTATAATTAACTAACCCGTGCTAACTTTGTTCGGTTACCCACTTTTTGAGAAGTCACGAAAAACGCTCTTCCTGAAACCACCGACTTTTGTTTTGTCTCAGATCCGCCTTTGGTGCCACTATCCCAAATGGACTTGACTTCACTATATCGACAAAATCGAGCTAAATGACCTTCTCTTCTTGAAATTTCAACTTCTATTATCTTTGCCATGATTACCACCCCAAGTGGTTACCATTCTTAGCATGATAATTTCCCCACGATGGTTATCATTGTTCTGATAGCCGTTGCCACCAGTATGATTATTATCGTGTTGTTGGTCGTTACCTTTTGTTTGAGCTGAATCAACACTCTCATGTGCTTCATTGCTATTCTCAACATTCTCGGATGCCATTTTCAAACACTGCCACAAAATAAGGGTTAATTAACATATCACATATTATCCCTATACTCGTGAGACCAATTAAATACCAAATAAATTTAGGTAGGTCATACTAGCGAAGAAAATTCCCGTCTCTCCCCTCTAGTACTATTCTCACATCTTAGCCAGGATCATATCCCTAAGCTCTAATACCAACCGTGGCGCCCCCAAAATTAGGTATACGTCGTCACCCATCTTGGGTCGCCACTTACATGGTACATAAATTCAAATACAACTTACTAATATAAGCGTAGGTATACAATCGACATAAAGCGTGAGTTTGAATACAAATATTGTCTACTAGATATTATACAAACTCAAAAGGAGTCCTCATTACAACTATTATCACACTATTTCACGAAATAGTGAGGATTACTAATGCTATCCTCGGACCATTACTTACGTTCCCAGACTAAATCCATTATGTTCTCATTTCACGAAGAGAACAAAGTGAAAGAAAGGGTGAGCTCAACTAGCCCGATGAGAAATATTATGACTAAGATAATGCGAATAAATTATCATTAGCCTTCAACAAAGATGTTAATCGATAAAATACAATAGACAACCGGTTTAATCTGCAGATTGAATAAGCAATCCATTAAAAGAGTCAAGTAGAGAATAAAGTCTACTATCTTTTAGGTTTTAAAGGTTTTTCATCAATTTTTATCATTTGAGACTCGACAATAAATAAACCACCACATCTAATCATCCCATACCACGGTCAAGGATTTTCATCAAATTATCAATGGTCATGACTATACCGAATCACCTCCGGTCATAATCATACCAAAAACTATCCATCAACGCATTATAGGCCATTTGAGGACTTTTATCACATCATTTATAACAAGCCATGATTATCTTAGAATGATCCTCGGTCATAATCATACTAAGTTCATCTATGCACGTAAGCCAAAGATAACATAATATATCATGAAGATGATGACAATGACATAATAATTCAATAAAACAAGTTCAAGAATTATTTTATCCGAGAATTAGTAACGTCCCAAATTGTCAACAAGATCTTTGTTTTGTAGAGTAAAATTCAAGAATGATCGAGAAGAATATTTCCATGAAAAGATCTTTGGATGAAACGCAAATATCAAGGATATTCTACTAATTTCATGGAGTATAGAAGTCAAAGTTTTAACCAATTTGGGTATAATAAAGAATGGAATAACAAAAGAAATCACCATAAATGCGGTTGCTTGATGAACGAGTTATTCAACAGAATAATAATAACGGAACGGTCGGGGTGAAATTCACACCAAGCGGGATGATCCAACCGAATAATAAATGCTGAATAATAAACAATGGAACCCGGTCCTGTGTAAAACACACGAGCAGGATATTCCAACGAGAATAATAAATGCGGAATAATAAACAATGGAACCGAGTCAGGTGTAAAACACACGCATGTGGATATTCCAAATGAATAATAAAGAATGGAATAACGAAGAAGATCACCAAGTATAGGGGATTAAGCGTATCTGAGTTATTCCAATGAGAATAAATAAGAATGGAATAATATAAGGATTTCACCAAGTATAGGGTATCTGGCATTATCACGAGTTATGTATAGGGTATGCCACTTTTACAAAGTTATTCCAACGAATAATAATGAATGGAATAACGAAGTTCTCTTCATGAATAAGAAAGAATAACACCCTTACGGTACAACAAATAATATCCCTTACCGTAAAAGACACTTTGGATATCAAAGTAGTGAAGTACCGAATACTCTTCTTCTTTATCTCTATAGATTTTCTCTCTATAGCTTCTCTCTATAATTTCTCTCTCTAGAGTTTCAAAGTGAATTAAATAAGAAAATAATGAAGGAATGAGCTTCTATTTATAGGAAAATAGAATGCGTAGTAATTAATCCATGAATCGGTCAGTTGATTTACTTTAATCGACGGTCCATATTTAAAGCAAAATCTTTTAAATAAAATATAATATATTCTATTTATATAAAAACATTTTACTATGCAAACACTATATGCAATACTATGCAAAACACTATGCAACACTATGCATAATAAAATATAATATATTCTATTTATAGAATAACTTTAATAAAGTATTACATTTTTTATATAAAAGATGTTTACGCTTTATTACGTTAATAATACTGAATAAAACAAAACGTCATTATCGCTATAATAATTCATATTATTAATCGACAATAATGGAATCAAACCGAGTGACTTCTCACATAAGCATCAATAATCAATACCGGTAGTGCTACTATGCAACCACACGTATTCTTGTACTTTTACTACCGAGTAGTTCAACAAAGATCAACGGTAAAACTTCCGTCGTTATTTCAATAAAATATTTTTGTGCGTTTTCTCGATCCGATGATAATTACGTTATTAGGGTCCACCAATGATTGAGTAGTTATACGAATATTCCCCGCTAAACCGAATATTCCCACCCAATCGAATATAATATAACCACTTGCATACTTTGCAAAATTTATAAATACTACCCACAACTATAATATTATCTCAAATTCACACCATAATATTAAAAATTATTTCGACAAAATTTAAATCTTTATTGATAAAATCTAGGGTCTCACATCAGATTTGAATAATATTTCTGTTGTTAGTAAATTTCCTGACGTATTTCCTGAAGAACTTCCCGGTCTACCCCCAGAACGAGAAGTTGAATTCTTTATTGACCTTGAACCTTGTACAAAGCCCATTTCTAAAACCCCATATCGGATGGCTCCTATTGAATTTCAGGAGTTAAAGGTCCAACTACAGGAGTTGTTGGACATCGATTTCATTCGTCCTAATACATCTCCTTGGGGTGCTCTTGTGTTATTCGTAAAGAAGAAAGATGGGAGTATGCGACTTTGTATTGACTACCGAGAATTGAACCATGTCACTATCAAGAATAGGTATCCGCTACCTTGCATTGATGACTTGTTCGACCAGTTGCAAGGAGCACAATTCTTTTCAAAGATTGATCTTAGATTACGGATATCATCATCCGAAGATTAAAATCGAGGATATTAAGAAGGCGCCTTGAGAACTCGATCTGGGCATTATGAATTCTTAGTCATGTCTTTTGGATTGACTAATGCTACTGCTGCTTTCATGGATATGATGAACCGTGTCAGGAATAAACATGTGAATGATATTCCTATTTAATATATGATTTGATTATGATATATATATATATATATATATAAATATATGAATGAATATGCAAGTATGCTTGCATTAAGAAAAGCTGTAAAGTCCTTTGATAGATAATAGAAATATATGTACAAGGACTTAGAATGAATTGCTCAAATATGTTAGGTTGATCCTACATAAGCAAAATAGCTTTGTAAAGTTCTTAAAAAATGATGTACAAGGACTATAAATATAAGAAGATCAAGCTTGTTAGGTTGATCTTATGATGTAATAGATAGGTTTGTCTGATCGTCGAGCACTGCACCAGAAGTCGTAATCGGCCAGGAGGGTCAAGGCTAACTCGAGAGCTATCGAGGCAGAATAGGAGTATGCAAGATAGTAGATCTTGGAGTTCGTAGACTTCCAGGGGAAACAAAGAAGGATCGTAGTGTATCGAGTAGAGCTTCCTCAAGATCGTAGTGTGCTGAGGAAGTCATGTTCAGAATCATAGAGACAGCCAGCCTATGAGCCGACCGGTCATCTGCCGAAGCCAAGTCAGGATAGTAGACCACACTCTGAGTTCGTAGAGTCCAATGACTACATGCAGAGATCGCAGTCGAGCAAGATTAGATGAAGACAACATGCCCAAGGCAGAAATCATAGAGTGTCAAGATCTAATCTCGGGATCGTAGTGTCTGCACAAGCCAAAGCTGAATCGTAGAGTGCAGAACTACGACCTCAACAGAAGTGCTCACAATGCCAAGGTTAAATCGTAGAGCATACATGGTTCTCAACAAATGAGCACTCCCAGAATATCCAAAGGAACGAAGCCTCTAGTTCAAGCAGTAAGCTACATCCAAGGAAACCAGAGAGCACTCAACGAATGGCATGCAGGCTAACAGAAGATCTAAGCACCAACCCAATCAGCATCAAGATTGAGTTGTAAGGCCATTCGTGATGAAGTGTTCCACAAGGAGATCCAAGGAAGACTTCAGAAGCTGACTAAGGAAAGTCAGCTAATGCAGTAGCTATCAAATGAACAGAAGACAATGATCTTGGAAGCAACCAAGATCGTAGTGTTTGCTAAATAGAGAAGGAACTGATGGAAGGTGAACCGAGATCTTTGATCACCAAGAGCAAGGCTAAAGTGATTAAGTGCAGGGTCAGTTCATTGATGATAAGTGAACGGGAGATCACAAGGAGAAAGCAAGCTAGACAAGCCACAAATCTGAAGTGTCTTGATATTTAGAAGGGGACTAGAGCAAGGAATTAGGCCATCAGTCTCTGAGAACAGTCGAAGCAAACAGAAGTATTAAAGCTCTGCAAAATAGAAGGAAGAGGTGTTCTAAATTGAAGATCCAATCAACACTCTTCAAGATCGTAGTGTTAACTCTACCAGTTAATGACCAACACTCAACAAGACACTACGATCAGGTCCTTGAAGACGTGCATCAGAATCGTAGAGTTCGAATAGCTGAAGACTGAAGCATTGGCAAAGGTTCAATCTGAAGAGTAATATTCGGACAAGTGCTTATTGAGAGCATCGATGCAATAGGACAACCTCTGATCGAGAAATCAGAAAGAGGTAATAAAGTCTTCGACTTGCCCAATACATTAAAGTGATACATCGGACAACAGTGGGTGAAACGATGAAATCGCAGATATCGGAAAAAGTATGACATGTCACATCAAGCAGTCTACTTCAAGCAACTCGAGATCTGTGAAGAGTTTTGAATAGCCTTCAACGGCTACTTTCCAACGGAAGGATTAGGAAGAAGTATAAATGAGAAAGAGCTTCAAAGATCAAAGGTTTCTGGAGTTACCGAGTTTGGAGATAAGGTGGACTGATCTAAACCGTGTGAGATAGTGAGTCTGAAGGCTCACTCTACGATTCACCAAGAACACTCAGAAGACTGAAAAAGAGAGAAGTAGAAGTGTGAGTTCTACTATGTAGAAGTGAGAGCTCTACTACATGAAGAGTGTTCTGAACTACTGAGAGAAAGAAGAGCATCATGTCATCTTGATGTCCATCATGGGAAGACTCTAAGTACAATAGAAAAGAGTTCACAGTTATCTTAGCAAGTCCATATTGAGAAGGCATCAAGTTGCAAGAAGGGAGATAACAAATGCCATCTTGGTGTCAAGCATTATAAAGCTTCTAAGTACCCAACAGAAGAGCTTAAAGTCATCTTAGAATCCAATCATGTGCAGCCATCAAGTATCAAGAAGAATGATCTTCAAGGCAGTTCAACAAGGGGTCATCCGAAGTGGTGGAGAAACTAAAGAAGCTGAGCATCATGCAACACTCAGCTGCACTTCAAGGATGATCAAGCCAAGCTGCTAAGTATAGAAGATGTTCAGAGCATAAAGACATCTTAGCAGTTCAGCACCGACTCTAACAACAGCAAACAAACAACTCAACAGCCAGGGCCTGAGGGTTCCTTATCCGAAGGGACTAAATGAAGTAGGGCCAGAAGGGTCCTTGTCCGAAGGGACTAAACGAAGTTCCAAGCCTGTTGGGCTTGAAGAGTTCCTAGGGAACTAGAGAAGTTCCAAGGCTGCTGGCCTTGAAGGAATCTTAGTGATTCAGGGTGCTGCCCTTCCTTAGTGGAATTCCTGCTAGTTGAAAGCAGAAGAGTGGATTAGGAGCTTGAGTCTTTGAACCACTTAAAACCCCTTGTGTCTTTTATATTATGTCATTTACATTATGTACTATAACTATTATAACTGCTATGTATGTTTTAATTGTTTACAACTAAACTTACTCTACGAACAATGTATGTATGGTTATGAATATATCAATGAAGGGGATCTCATACTTATTCCGCTGTGCTTGAAAAGATTCTTATGTTTGTCATATGTTAATTACGAACAATATAATATAAACCAGAAAAGCATTTGAAATAAAAAGGATCTATTCAACCCCCCCCCCCCCCCCTTCTAGATCTATTATGCCCTCTGGGAACTAACAATTGGTATCAGAGTAGGTTCTCATACTATATTCAAAAGCTAATCGCCTTGAGTCTGATCCCAGGCACTAACATTGTTCTAAACTTGGTTTAGTAGTAAGTAACTTGTTATATGCAGATGAGCTCACATATTGGAAATATTGTGTATAGGTTAAATGTGTATATACACCTGAAGTTGCTCAGATTCGTCCATGGTCTCTATTGTTACATCAACAAGACCAATCCTAGCCTGCAGTCAATCTTGTAGTCCTAAGACTAGACGAGAGAACTCAAGAGACATCAATGACGAAGAGTCAAGCACCCACCAGTCTGAAAGATGAAGAAGCCATACATAGTAAGAAATGCTTATCGAGAGAAGAAAGAAGATCTTCTCAAACTTATGTCTGGCCAACCAACAGTTGGGTGCAAACTCTGTCAGCTAAAGGATGTCAAAGATCTTAATGCTGAGATTCTCTTGACCTATATCTTCAAGACCACTACTGATTGATTAAAGGCCAACAAGAGCAATAAGATGTCAGAAGCAAAAGTAAAGCTATGCACATCAATACCTAAACTCAGTATATCTAAGATAAATGACTGTTTAGTAACTGACAGTAAAAAGGTATAGTTCCTCACCATTAAATGTACATCATAATTGCATCTTCTTATGAACTATAACAGTATTCTATCAAGGAGTCATAATCTACCTAAAAAGGTGAAGAGAGAAAGTAACCTGAGGATGGAAACTCAAATGACTATAAACTTTCTCTCCATCCAAGTTTTAGGTTGAAGATGACATCTTGAAAGAAATCTGAAATGGGTCATAAGAGCATCACAGGCCTAATGAAATTTATGTGAAGTAATCTTTACTAGTAGGTTAGTATGTATGTACAAGCCTATATTCTAAGTGTTTGACAACACACAGAGCATGATCAGTTCTGCAAAAGGATCTTGCTGATTCGTAGAAACTGATCACCTCAATGAATCAACTAGATACTCCTAAATCGTAGAGTTGATTCTCACTCTGTGAACACTTAAATATTGTGAACATAACCCAGTAAATGATGAATCCATAATGAGTGTGTTATTTAATGTTAAATCCTACAAACATTCACCATGCATCTCAAAATATATTATCTCAAGATAGGTGCATGCATGAATATGTCTGTTGGTGATAAATATGATGATTATCCAAATAAGAGGAACAGGGGTTAAGAAAACTAACCTAGCAGGACCCATTTAATTATAGCTACCAAAAATAGAAATACATTTAAACCTGCAAGTACTTGGTCAGTCTGACCACACTAAGGGATGATGAAGCAGAAGAATTCAGTCAAGAAGACTCAACCAGCAGAAGGCCAAGGACTATTCAGAATTGATTCTGACAAAATTCTTATATGTCCAAGCCTGTCCTAGAAGACCTTCTGAGCTAATCAGAATGAAGCTCACATGGTTGCTAATCTATATATGCAAGCAAGACATTCAGCCAAAGAAGGAAAGGGTCTTGTGTGCTCAAAAGCCAGTCAAAGAATGCTATATGAGAAGAATCCTCAAGGAAGTTCACAACAGAAGATCATAGAGCATCGTTCAAAAGGAACTTATTGCAAGAGCATAACTTCACAAACACAATTGACAAAGAAGACTACGTTCGTAGTGCTGTCAAATAATCGTAGAGTGATCAGTCCTGAAAATACTTATCTTTACGACACAAGGAGATCCGAGCGATGATGGAGATTCCAGTCAGAAGGAGATATGCAAGGCTGCCTTAAAATGAACCTAAAGAAGAGGGAATCACATCTATCTGGGAAGACATCGTCAACAACGGGGGAGCAGTGATCTGTGAAGGAACAACAACACTGAGATATACTATGAAAAGTTGTACCAGCTACAGAGTCCCAAAACTTTGTGGCTGATGAACCAAATGAAGATCCATAGTTAGTAGGAACGTCTCAAAACGTATTACTGATAACCTTTCAGCCACCCAACCCATTATCGTGAAGTGCCTACGATCAAACATATGATCATAGTATAAGAGCAAGAGGACACCACAATTTTAGCAATGCAGTTGTCTAAAGCTGGTAGAAGAACTCCCAATCAGAAAAGGTCGAATGAGATGTCATTGCAAATCACTGCCATAGCATTGCATCTGGAGAGCGCCTCAGGGACAAACCTGAGCCTTAGCTTACTCTACGAGGTTGGCCCTTCTTGAGCTACCTTGACCCAGAAGGAATGTTTGATCTAGTTCATCTCAAGGAACAATTCAGTCAACGATTAGAGAGTCGAGTTTGAAGAGAACTAAGAGATCGTAGTACAACCTCAACGATCATAGTGCTACCTCAACGATTGTAGTACAACCTCAGCGATCTTAGAATACAACACGACGATTATAGTCCTACCAAAGGGTACTCCAGTTCACAAGGAGCTTGGAAAATGAGACATTTACTAAACTATTCAAGTTGAGGAGATAAGTTCGAATGCATCAGTGATTGAGCTATGCTGCATCAAAGTAAGGATAAAAGACAAAGCCATCCACTGCAGGATCTCTCAAAAGTTGATCGTTGAGTCGACAAAAGGAATCTTAGAGTCTATAGCTGCTTTATCATGCTACTCTATGAATCAAAATGTCAACGGTCAGAGCCACGTCGTTTAAACGACTACTCTTCTAAAAGGAAACATCTAACTTAAAAGTTATGGGGAGTGACAGCTAATTACTAGGAAACGTGCAACCAATGGACGGTTGACACATCATTGATTATGCAGAGTTAGAAGGAACTACCTTAAAGACAATTTCAAATCTATAGACAGTTACCAAAAGTTATCGAACCTTTCTCCCTCCCATTTTCAAACCCTAGAATCCTCTCAAGAGCCAAAATTAGTTAACCCTCCAGAGCCTTACCAAATTACACTCAGCCATCTCTTATAAACATATCTAAATCAGATACCCATATTCTTCAAACTACTCAAAATAGAAAACTGGCAAGTAATCACTGGCATTTAGCTCGGAACCAAATCGTTTGAGAAATCCAAAAAGAAGTTCAGGGATATTCTCGAGCTTGTGAAGAAAGTTGGATTCTCAGAATGCCTTGAGGCAAATACTCGAGTCTACATCGACCTGGTTAAAGAATTCTACTCAAATGCCTCCATCAACTCCGAAACCCTTACTACCAAGGTTAAAGGTCAGTCTCTGAAGTTAGAATCTTCTGACCTCAATCAATGCCTAGGCTTTCCTAACCAAGGGTTGAAGAACCTTGATAATGCCAATACTGAACAAGCAAAAGAGGTTATGGGGTACCAAAGAAACCCTAGTTTTAAAGACATGAAGAAGAAGGAATTTCCTTAAGAGTATGAGTTCCTTGTTGAAATATTTGGAAAATGCATACTGTGCAAGAACACTACACATGACACAGTGATAGACCAACAGTTGAAAATAATGTCAGCAATGGTTCTAAAGAAACAAATCGACTTTGGAGCTATCTTGTTCGATCATATCTCCAAGTGGGTAGAAAAGGCTGAGAAGAAGAAGTCTACTGAAAAACCCCCTGACCAAGGTGTTTCAAGGTAGGATGCTGAGTATTGTACTGAAGAAGAAGTTAGGAGGGAAAATCAAAGATGATGAGGGAGAAACTTTGAATGTGCATAAAGTGATGTCTCCACAATTATTTGTGAACTGGAAGAAGAACCCTAAGGAGAACAAAAGGCTGACAGCTAGGAGCAGCATTAAGGCCTCTACAAAGAAGAGGAAGATAGAAGAGGCAGAGAGCTCTGAGTCTGATAACTCTGAACCAGCAGCAATCACACCAGCTAAGAAGAAATCGAGAGTTGTGAAGAAAGCTCAGACCCCATCAAGAAAAGTCTCCTCAAAGAACAAGGACAATGAAGAAAAAGTCCTAACTGCTGAAACTGTGAGGGCCCCAAATCTGAGGTCCCGAATCACCGCAGATTCGGTTCGATCATTCTATCACTATTACTATATTTGCGGCAGATATAAACATAAATTGTTTATACAATACATTACACACTATTTCCCAAGTTCGAGTAACCTTAACTTATACACAAATCATAACGTATTTAACTTACAATCACATTAATATCATACACTATTACAAAACTAATCGCTCACATTAACTAAAGCTGGAACTATCTTTAACCTTTCCTTGTATCCGACGCATTCGCCTTAATCTGCAATGTTTTATCATGATATAGCAAGGGTGAGCATAAGGATTACCCAACAAGTTTAAGTTCAATAATATAACGATATATCATGATTGAAAGAATCTGAATAATAAGCTGGCTATAATTCAACAATATAATTGTGAACTAGCAGGAACAAATTTATGACTGAACAAGTATTATACATGAATAAATATATCTGAACCAACTGGTAATGAAGGTGATCAGCCTTTCATACCTGACTTATACATGCAATACGTACAGAGTACAATTCATGGAAACCAGCAATGATTAACCATAAGCTTATTCGAATAAAACACTCTTAATAGAGTTAAGTAAAACAAACTTGCCTGAACCGTTGATTACCGCTACGCAATTTATATCGCTTTATCCGAAGACCTAATATTAGTAATATAGATCTCGAATATTAGAATAATATCATCACAATTTATAAAATAATCTAAACACATTACACATAACACATAACCTTATCAGTCTACAACACACATGGGACTCGACATCAAGTTAAACTTTTGCAGTCTGAGTTGAACCCGACATAAATCTGACATCCCGATGGTCTAGTCGGACTTTTATCGAGTTTAAGTTCAATTAAACTCTGTATAACACTTAACAATTAACTCAGATAATTTTAATAACTTAGTCGAAATATTTTTAAATGGCTAAGTAATAATTTTTAAATAATTATTACTATTTATCGTTAATTTTCAATCATTAAAAAAGTTATTTAAATAAATTAAATACCACATAATTCTTTTATCATTAATATTTATTTATTATTAAATATTAATAAAATACATGTCATAATATTATAATATATTTTATAATATCACAAAGTATTTTAATACTTTAAAATCATATTTATATAATTTTAAAACACTTAAATTCATTATTCGATAATTGCTATTAATATTTTCATGACAAAATATCAAAAGTTATATTTTATAACTTAAAATATTTTTATAACACTTAAATAATTTTCATATGATTTTTAAATCATTTATTCTATTTTTCATAATTTATTTAATATATTTATTAAATAAACTATTTATCATTAATATTGATTAATTAATGAAATTCATCACAAAATATTAAAAGTCACCAAAAATAACTTAAATTATTTTATAATACCATAATATAATTTTTCATGATTTTTCATGAATTAAAACTATTTTTAAATAATTTATTTAATATTATAATGAAATAAATAAATACCTTTTGTATTCCAAAAATATTAAATATTTATGAAATATACTTAAAATAATTAAAAACTATTTTTTAGAATTTAAAATAATTTTTTGGAATTTATTATGTATTTTTAATAATTAAAAACCATTTTTTATTTATTTAATTAAAATTATTAATTTTCATAATTAACTGACGCTAAAGGGCCCTATAGCGATAGACCCGTCGCTATAGGTGTTCTTGGTGTTTTCTTGAGCCTGCCCAGAATAACATGTCAGAAAGCTAGGTGCCTTGTTTGACCGTTAATGGATCCGTGTTCTTGTTGATTTCTGGGCTTGTGATTTAGTAAGAATTGTACAACAAAGGGCTTTTTAGTCATTTTGCATTTAATTTTAATGGTATTTTAGATAATTGGCCAAACCCTTAGGGTTTAGGGTTTGGTTAGGATTTAGGGTTTGGGAAAATTAGGGTTTAGGGTTTGAAAAATTTAGGGTTTGCAATTTAATTTCTAAAATTTCCAAATTAGGTTTTCAAAATTGAAAATTAATATTTCTTAATTATAATTAGAATTTTCTAATTATATTAAAATTTCTTAATCATAATTTAAATCTCTCTAATTAGGATTAGTATTTCCTAATTAAAATCGCTAATTTAGCAATTAGGGTCAAAATAAATTAGGGTTTCTAATAGAAAATTAATTTTCTAAAATAGAAATTAGATTTTGTAATTAGATTAGGGTTTTCTAATTACTTAAATTGAAAATTAGAATTAATATTTCCTAATTAACATTAAAACTTTTAAATTAACACTTTTGTTTTCCCTAATTATAAATTAGGGTTTCAAATCCCGAAGTTAGGGTTTTCTAAATTTGAAATTAGGGTTTACTAAATAATTAACTTTACCCTAATTAAGATTATATTTAAAATCACTTAAGAATTATAATTATCCTTTAAGTTCCCAGATTACGGTTTTAAATTCCCGAATTAGGGTTTCGAATTCCCGAAACTGAAATTAGGGTTTCCAGAACCGATTTCTAGTGTTTCTTATAATCGTTAGGGTTTTCTAATCGAACGTTGACGTTATTAATATATACTTAGGGTTTGTTACAGATATCGTTTATCTGGTCAACCCTTGACCCTTAATCACATTCTGTACACATATACACAGAATATATTCACGTATTCCTTAATCCTGAATAATTCACCTTAATCCTTCACAGAATTTTGAAATCCTCAAAATTCAATCTTAAAAATATTAAACGCGTACACTAATTTTCTGTCTAGGTTCTAATATCGAACCTTAAATCAATTAATAAAAAAATTTAAAAAAACTCTAAATTCTCGGGTTGTCACATTCACCACTTCTTCTAAAAATTTCGTCCCCGAAATTTAACTTACACCTTACACCATACTGCTTACACCATTCACACATATTCGCTTGCTACCCAATACATCACTCACAAGAGTAAGAGTTTTCAAATTGTGCTAAGGGGTCATATAGACCATGAACACATAGTTTTAACGGTATTGATCATACCGCAAAACAATACATTACTTGGTATGTTTACAATCACATAGAAGGTAAACTACCGTTGTTAGTACTTTAGGTGATCGACTTTATCGTACTCTTCGTCATCGCATAACGTATTAATTATGTATACGCGAAATATTTACGCTACTTGATTGGATTATTTATCCAAACAACATAGTTCACCTCGGTCTTATCATAGGATTAGTACCAAAGCAATTTGGTTCGGGAAATTTCTTTCAATGAACACTTTAGAGTTTTCATAACATTAGTCTAGCTGAATCGAATAGCATAGACTCATATCAATAATTCAATACAATCGAATTATTAAAGTGTAGCCAAACCCCGTTGGCAAATTAATTTTTTATTTTTTTTTTGAAAATATTTTCGAGAATGATGTCATGATGTCGTACTGTATTAACAGTCCGTTTGAGGATGCCTTCATTGTATGACTTTGTCATAACACATCATACAATAGTGGAACAACGATTTTAGATCAAATTCACACTAAGTATTCCTGTATTTACAACTCCATCAAATTTTTATCATCTCTGCACCAGGTTACATGGCACATAAGTGATAAATAAAATAAATTTTGATATTTCAAATTATTTGTGTCTAGCTAAAATAAGTAGCATAGACTATACTTTAAACCGTTTCAAAAATGATTAGGAGTCTACATTATTTTTTTTTCAAAAGCACATAGTGCGTATTTAGCTTGATGTCAAAATTTTGAAGTCTAGTATAGCTAGGAGTTTTGGAAAACTTATGTCTCCACTAATAATCATTTTCTTAACAATTTATCCGTTCCTATAATCCTCAATACTCCATTTACACACAACTATACCCAGTTCGTAAAACCAGACTTATGAGTCCATAAATTGCCACACTCATATGAGTTTAAGAACTTTCCTAGTCTGACCTTTGGCGTCCATTCGCTGAGGGGTTCATAAACATTTCATATAACTATGAATCAAGTATGTCAAATAAGTATGAGTTTTAAGAACTCGTACTTAACCTTATATCCTCTACTTATGACCTATCTATCTTTTATACACATGAGAAAGGATTCACCCTCTTAACATGCATATAGAAAATAGCGTGACATAAATATTTTAATGATTATCATTGCCAGAACTAAGTAGTTTTTCACCAAGTATAATTCCCCGCCCACACAAGGAATCATACAACTCAGCCCCCGACATGAATCCTCAATTGAATCCCCACCTAACACTAACTCCCTTCTCAATACGAATTTCATTTAATCCGTATTCATAATCCTTTCCTGAATCTGTACTAATTCATAGTACAACTGACACAACAATCGTTGCTGCAAACTTTTCAATCATTTGATTGATTCTTTTCATATACTATCACTTAATCAGATCGCGGAGTAATCTCATCGTATACATTACGATTCATTTCTATGTCTTGATCGTTTTGTTTTACGATCTTCTATCACTGCACTTTTAGTCTTTTAGACTCTATCTATTTCTCACTACTGTTTAACTTTATTATCAGAGTTAGGGAACTCTGTATCTTTATAACTCGCCGAGATTCGTCTTTGAATCTTACCGACACACTAACTCTATTTTGAGTTAGTACTTATCATAATCACTGCGATTATTAGTCTCAGGTATTCCTACCTAAGGTTCATAACCTACAGCTTTGATACCAACTGTGAGGGCCCCGAATCCGTGGTCTCGAATCACCGCGGATCTGGTTCGATCATTCTATCACTATTACTATATTTGCGGAAGATATAAACATAAATTGTTTATACAATACATTACACACTATTCCCCAAGTTCGAGTAACCTTAACTTATACACAAATCATAACTTATTTAACTTGCAATCACATTAATATCATACACTATTACAAAACTAATCGCGCACATTAACTAAAACTGGAACTGTCTTTAACCTTTCATTGTATCCGACGCATTCGCCTTAATCTGCAATGTTTTATCATGATATAGCAAGGGTGAGCATAAGGATTGCTTATCACGTTTAAGTTCAATAATATAACGATATATCATGATTGAAAGAATCTGAATAATAAGCTGGCTATAATTCAACAATATAATTGTGAACTAGCAGGAACAAATTTATGACTGAACAAGTATTATACATGAACAAATATATCTGAACCAACAGGTAATGAAGGTGATCAACCTTTCATACCTGACTTATACATGCAATATGTACAGAGTACAATTCATGGCAACCAACAATGATTAACCATAAGCTTATCCGAATAAAACACTCTTAATAGAGTTAAGTAAAACAAACTTGCCTGAACCGTTGATTACCGCTACGTAATTTATATCGCTTTATCTGAAGACCTAATATTAGTAATATAGATCTCCAATATTAGAATAATATCATCACAATTTATAAAATAACCTAAACACATTACACATAACCTTATCAGTCTACAACAAACATAAGACTCGACATCAAGTCAAACTTTTGCAGTCTGAGTTGAACCCGACACAAATCTGACATCCCGACGGTCTAGTCGGACTTTTATCGAGTTTAAGTTCAATTAAACTCTGTATGACACTTAACAATTAACTCAGATAATTTTAATAACCGTCAAAATATTTTTCATAAGCTCGTAATAATTTTTAAATAATTATTACTATTTATCTTGAATTTTCAATCATTAAACACGTATTTAAATGAATTAAATACCACATAATTCTTTTATTATTAATATTTATTTATTATTAAATATTAACGAAATACATGTCATAATATTATAATATATTTTATAATATCACAAAGTATTTTTAATACTTTAAAATCATATTTATATGATTTTAAACACTTAAATTCATTATTAGATAATTTCTATTAATATTAAAATATTAATATTTTCATGACAACATATCAAAAGTTATATTTTATAACTTCAAATATTTTTATAACACTTAAATAATTTTCCTATGATTTTTAAATCATTTATTCTATTTTTCCATAATTTATTTAATATATTTATTATATAAACTATTTATCATTAATATTGATTAATTAATGAAATTAAATCACAAAATATTAAAAGTCATTTGAAAATAACTTAAATTATTTTCTAATACCATAATATAATTTTTCATGAATTAAAACTATTTTTAAATAATTTATTTAATATTATAATTAAATAAATAAATACCTTTTATATTCCAAAAATATTAAATATTTATGAAATATACGTAAAATAATTAAAAACTATTTTTTAGAATTTAAAATAATTTTTCGAAATTTATTATGTATTTTTAATAATTAAAAACTATTTTTTTCTATTTATTTAATTAAAATTATTAATTTTCATAATTAACTGTCGTTAAAGGGCGCCCTATAGCGACAGACCCGTCGCTATAACTGTTCTTGGTGTGTTCTTGAGCCTGCTCAGAAACACATGTCAGAAAGCAAGGTGCCTTGTTTGACCGTTAATCCATCCGTGTTCTTGTTGATTTGTGGGCTTGTGATTTAGTTAGGATTGTAGTATTAGTGTTATACTTCAATCACCAACTGTTTTCATAGCAATTACATCATCAGATCAAGGACATCACGTAACAACCCGATATTTTCTATATAAATAAATAAGAAATTTTGGGTATAATTTTTTTTTTATTATTATTTTAAGGATGAGGATTTGTACAAGATAATGTGTATATGTATTTATGTGGTAAATAAAATATATTTATTGCATAAATCTTTACAAATAATTGTATTTTAGAATTATTGATTTTTGTAAAGTATATTCTTATAATAATTATTGTTATAGCATAAATGTTTTATTGATTATTTTCCATGAAAATATAATCATATATTATTTAAATAATATATGGAGTGATTTTTAGAATAATTATAATAATTATTTTATTATCACGAATTTTAGTATGATTAATAAGTTAATTATTTTACCTTAATTATTAAGGTTAAATATGAAAGAATAAATCAGATATGGAATCCAAACCCTAATTTCGGTTTTTATCAAGGAATGAGAATAATAATATAATAATATTATATTTGAATTTTCAGTTCTATTAATATGTACTGTATGTACGTATAGATAATGGTTGGTCAATTATGTTGTGGCATGTTAAAACAGTGGCATTAATTCGTTAAACCCTAACTTAAAACTCAAACCGGAGTTTGCAATTGGTAAGAAACTGTGGTACGTGATTTAAGACCATTATTATATTATGCTAATTAGGTAAACCCTAATTATTGTCTAGAAACCCTAATTTCCAATTTAAAACCCTAATTGCTAAGATGATAACTCTAATTATTATTTTAGTAAATAATTATGTTCATTAGGAAACCCTAATTCATAATTAGAGGAACCCTAATTAGATCAAGAAACCCTAAGTATTTTTAAAACCCTAATTTTCTATTAAAAAACCCTAATTTTAATTAGTAAGTTATAATTAAAATTTTATTAAACTTTAAACTTAAATTTTTAAACCCTAGAAATTATTTGGGAAACCTTAAGGTTTAAAATCTATTGATTAAAACTTAGATTCAAGTGCCATGGACAAGAATACCCTTAAAATGTTTTATTAGTTTACTAAAATAGCCTTTTGGTATTTATTTAATATTGCAAGTCACCACTCTAGATTTATAGCACATGCCTAAAACTCCTCAAATCTTATCATCTTTGACACCTTGCAAGTTAAATTCATTGAATCTAAGTCATATAAATAGGTTAGGAGAGAGAAAAAGTTCACATTTTTGCTCATTTGTTAACTGCTATGAATGTTCTTGAGGGCTCAAGAACACCTAAGGCGACAGATTTTGTCGCTAAAGGCTATAGCGACAGTTTTATTTATTTTAATTAATTATTTCCGAAAAATCATTTAAAAATAGTTATTAATTTCTGAAAATTACAAAAATTATTTTAAAAATTATTTTTAAATTATAAAAATTAACTTTTAATAATTTGAAATATTTTTCATAAATATTAGTATTTATTTAAATATTATTGATAATTAATTTATTTATTAAATACATTAAATAAATTAATTAAAAATGATTTTATTATATTAAAAATCATTTTAAATGATAATAAGTTATTTAAAATATTTTAAGTTATAAAATATAACTTTTAATATTCTAAAGCAAATTTCATTAATTATTTAGTATTAATGATCATTAAGTTATTTACTAAATGAATTAAATAAATTAATTAAAAATGATTTTATTATATTAAAAATCATTTTAAATAATAATAAGGTATTTAAAGATAAATTTCATTAATTAATTATTATTAATGATATTGAAGTTATTTAATAATTATATTAAATAATTTAGTTTAAAAATGATTTTTAATGTTATAATAATCATTTTAAATGAAAATAAAGTGTTTAAAGATATTTTAAGTTATAAAATATAACTTTTAATATTTAAAGGATAATTTCATTAATAATTTAATATTAATGATTATTAATTTATTATCAATGATATGAAATTTATTTAATAATTATATTTAATAAATAGTTTAAAAATGGTTTTATTAATTTAAAAATCATTTAAAAAGAATACAAATGAATTAAAAATATTTTAAGTTATAATTAATGACTTTTAATATTTTGATAAATAGTACATTAATATTCAAATATTAATGGTAATTATTTAAAATGATTTTTAAAAATCATTTAAGGGTAATATTAATATTTTAAAGGTTGTTTAAGTTATTATAAATAACTTTAACATTTTGAAAATGATTTCATTAATAGTTTAATATTAATTAAATATTAATGATAATAGAATTATTTAATATTTAAATCATTTAATAATGATTCCGGTGTTTAAAATTCATGATAAATTATAATAAATGTTTTATAAATTATATTAAGTCATTTAAAAATAATATGACTGATACTAAGTTACAGGACAGAGTCTTAGACTCGATAATTACCTGATAAAACTGTCGGTACACCAACATGTTTGAGAAATTGATTTGGACTTAGATAATTTAATTAAATATGTGATTATTTGTGATTCAATGGTTGTTAAACCTATGTGCCAATGTGATTTGGTTATGTGTTGACTGCAATAACCAGTGTTATGTGTTATAATATGTTATTCTAATCAGTAAAATGATCTGATTAATGATTGGTCGTGATATAAAAGATAGAACTAAATTACAAACTGTAAGCAGCGCATCAGGCAAGTATCTTACATTTGCATTTCCTTTATGCAATGGACATGAGTAAGAAGTTTCAGAATTATATTATTATTATGCTATATTATTAACCCTATTGTGATATATTCTTTATCCGGACATTGATTATCAACATGTTAGTATATAGTAATTCATATCTATATTATGTTCGTTAATTTTGAAATATGGTTATACAAGTGTCCCCACTTGGATAATCATTGTATTTAATCACATGTTGATATATATATATATATATATATATATATATATATATATAAGCCGTCTAAGCTATTTGATCAGCTAGACACAAATTTTGAAATGTCGTTGAATATGATAAAAACCTTTGTGTATCCAATCAAATTGTTTTGGTTCGGATTCCAGTCTAAGTATGAACATTCCGATCACGGGAAAACTTTTATGCGCCCAAGGCGGACAAAGTGAACGATCATATCGTTCTTGTAATGTAGTATTGATCAATACAGGGCACATTGGGCAGATCACCCTCGTGCCTGTAAGTCATGATGGTTTGCAAATGAAGTTCTGCTAAACCTTAACGAAAACTAAAAACAATGTTCATAGTATGTCGACTACCCTATATATATAGTCAATACGTAGTTTCAAAAATTTGAGATAGAATTGTTATGTTATTATTATAGGTTCAGTTGACTTCATAACTATTAATTCGTTGTAGAAGTGATGTATAAAGAAAACATTTAATTCTTTCAGCTAAATATAATTATAATTGTTATTACTTGCTGGGTACTCAAATGCTCATCCTTGATTAATTTAAATGTTTTCAGCTAAGCGTGATCAACTTTGAAGGTTGAGACGAGAACAAGTGAAAAGGAAAAGCAAATGCGAATATGTTTAATGGTATCTTTTGTAATAGTTAGATCAGTATTAAAGCAATGATATATATTATCTATCATGTAAGGAATTATAGTAAAGGTTATGTACTTGGGATTAGACTACGATATATATAAACTATGTTTGTTATTTATATTATTGTTATTATTATTAGTATTATTCCGCTTCATAGAAATGGTATCTTGCAATCGAGTTCGGGTTTCAAGTATCCAAATTAGAGCGCCACACATCAAAGCCTCAAAAACTCGATAACGTTGTTCTTGAGTTTCGGGTTTTCGAAACTTAAGCGATGTGAGGTCCCTACTTTTCATCCTTATATCTTTTGTTTTAGGAATGTTTTATGTGATCTATGAATTAAAAACTGTAGTATAGGTGTCAGGGTATAATAGTATATCAACATGTAGGTCTAACAACAACACATAAAAGGAATCATGGCTGGTCAAAGTACATCGTAGAATGCGTGCAAGAAGAACAAACTGGGTTTTCAGTTGTTCATCAAGCAGTTCGGTCAACTATATTTTACCATGAATTTCTTCAATCCTGTTACAGATCTGGGTTATCTAAAGGTTTTAATATACACTCCTCATGTCAGACTACAATGATCAAACAACAACATAGCCAAAACATAAACATAAAGCAAGTTCAAGGGCTTTGAAAATCTTGTCAGACATCCTGGGTAAATTATGGGTTGCCCAGAACTGGCTTTCCGTGAACGGTCAACGGGTTTTGACCAATAATAACTCTTAATCCAAACATGACATAACCCCGATTCAAGTTGCAGACTAAAGACCACACAACATACTACCAATACAAACATTTAACACACTAAAAACATTACCAGACACCGATCTATTAAGCCTGACATTTGCTTGTCAGACGAAAATTTCTAACTTTTCCAGATTTGATAAATCTTTAGATTCGAGCATCTAGATGATATGGATCTGAGTTTTGACAACCAAGATCATCAAATGACACTCTAATACACATATCTAAACCTCAAATTACAACATCCAACATAAGATCCAAGGATTTCAAAATTTAGGGTTTGTATACCTTTTAAGCTTGGATCTTGATTTCTGACTTTTGATTTATGTTATTGGATTGCTAAAGCTTGATCATGGTTTGGTTTCTCACACTTTCTCACTCTAACTCCCAAAAATATAGAGAGAGAAGGGACTTGGACAAAATGAAAAATAAAGAAGCCATTTCTCTCTCTTTAATCTCTTATAATTGTTGCCAAGTTGCTAGGATATGCTGATTTCGGCTGGGAGCTAGAGTATTTAGGCCACATGGAGTTGGGTGGTTCAACCACTCCATTATTGCAGGATCTACCAATTATTTTCAATAATACAACAAAGGGCTCTTTAGTCATTTTGCATTTAATTTTAATAGTATTTTAGACAATTGGCCAAACCCTTAGGGTTTAGGGTTTGGAAAAATTAGGGTTTAGGGGTTAAAAAATTTAGGGTTTGCAATTTAATTTCTAAAATTTCCAAATTAGGTTTTCAAAATTGAAAATTAATATTTCTTAATTATAATTAGAATTTTCTAATTATATTAAAATTTCTTAATCATAATTTAAATCTCGCTAATTAGGATTAGTATTTCCTAATAAAAATCGCTAATTTAGCAATTAGGGTCAAAATCACGAATTAGGGTTTATAACCCAAAATTAGGGTTTCTAATAGAAAATTAATTTTCTAATATAGAAATTAGATTTCGTAATTAGATTAGGGTTTTCTAATTACTTAAATTGAAAATTAGAATTAATATTTCCTAATTAACATTAAAACTTTTAAATTAACACTTTCATTTTCCCTAATTATAAATTAGGGTTTCAAATCCCAAAGTTAGGGTTTTCTAAATTTGAAATTAGGGTTTACTAAATAATTAAGCTTTACCCTAATTAAGATTATAATTAATATCACTTAAGAATTATAATTATCCTTTAAGTTCCCAGATTACGGTTTTAAATTCTCAAATTAGGGTTTCGATTTCCCGGAACTGAAATTAGGGTTTTCAGAACCGGTTTCTAGGGTTTCTTATAATCATTAGGGTTTTCTAATCGAACGTTGATGTTCTTAATATATACTTAGGGTTTGTTATAGATATCGTTTATCTGGTCAACCCTTGACCCTTAACCACATTCTGTACACATATACGCAGAACATATTCACGTATTCCTTAATCCTGAATAATTCACCTAAATCCTTCACAGAATTTTGAAATTCTCAAAATTCAATCTTAAAAATATTAAACACATACACTAATTTTCTGTCTAGGTTCTAATATCGAACCTTAAATCAATTAATAAAAAAATTTAAAAAAATTCTAAATTCTCGGGTTGTCACAGAAACAACAAAGAGGAGAAGCAGCAGGTTGCTTCAAGGGCCATTCAGCAAGAAAGCTAAGGTGGAAAACAAACCAGCCTCAGCTTCCCAAAATAGTACATCTGCTGAAGAAAGGGACGAAGAGTCGACAGAAGAAAAGGAAACGGATGTCAAGGCTGAGTCCCCGCAGATCAGATCCAGCAGCGAAGATGAAGCTGGATTAATGTATGAAAATTCAGTATCTGCTGAAAAAGAGAAATGTACAAGCCCAATGGCTAATCCTCAGAGCAGTCACTCTAATGATGAAGAAGAAATTCAAGATGACCAAATTGCATCCCCAAATGCAACTGCCCCAACAAACCCAGATAATGGGTCAGACAATGCTGTTCTAAGAGAAGAAGAGAATGCCTCCTCAAATTCAAAAAGTCCCCATGATGATTCAAAAGTTGATGAGATGACAGAAGAAGAGTCTGTCCCTGCCAGTGCTGAACCTCAAAGAAGTCTGTCTGTTGAACTAGAGAAGTCAGAGTCTGAAGAAGAAGAAGTGTCTGACTCTCCCAAACCTGAACCTCCAAGAAGAAGGAAAAACTACAAACTGCAAGCCAAGTTTGCCTCCAAAAGGAGCAGTGGTCAATCAAATGCCATCATTGAATTGAGTGATGATGAGTCTGTATCCCCAGGAGAAAGTGCTGAAGATGAAACAAGCAATGAAGAAGATGAATCTGAAGATCTTGCTGAAGAAAGTTCTAAGAATGAAATGCAGCAAGAGGAATTCTCTGCTGAAAATGATCAAAAAAGTTCAGGCTCCGAGAGAGAAGAGATTAAAGAAGATTCTAGTTCTGCACCTCAGGAAGTAGACGAACAAGAAGATTATCCAGTTCTATCTCCTGCAAGATTTAGCAGAAGGATCTTAGTGGAAGTTTCAAATGACTTACCAGATGCTCCATCAGAGAGATGGGTGAACTATAGAAATGAAAAACTCAAGGTAGTAAGAATGACTACCTTTGACATAGCCAAAAACTGGAACAATATGGAGCTAGACTGCTTAACCATTCTCTACAATCCTGACGACTTGCTAATGAGATGGTTCTTCCAGTGGATGCAATGGCTAAAGGCCCACACTGAAGGAGATGGAAGCTATCTCAACTGGTGCTTCTCTCACTTCCCAAGCATGGAGCTGGTGGCTCAGAACTTCCCAAGGGTGAAGAAGTTTGCAACCAAAACAATCAAAGGCCAGCCCCACTTCAAAGTCTATCGACAGTCTGGCAATTACTATATCCCCTACGATCGTAGAATGGACTCTGAAGGACGAAGAGTTATGACCAAGGAGCTGATCGTAGAGACTGTTCACTCTACTATCGATGATGTTCAAGCCCAAAACCAGAAGCCTACATCTGTTCAAGCACTACTGACAGATATTCCCTCATCCTCAACCAGCAATTGGTACTTAACGATTGTTCAGATTCTTCAAGCTTTCGAAAAACTGTCCAAGAATGAAAATTATAGAGTCCAATCCAATGCTCAACCAGTTGCTGCCCAACAAAAGGATTAAACTACTTTGGAGCAGGAACTATTGAAGAGTTCTGATGAACTAAGTGAGAAAATATCTCTACTCATCGCTGAGAGTCACGAAGTCGACAAAGACAAGAAGATAACTTCTTCCAGCACAAGCTTCAAGCTACTATGACAGATGTATCTCTCAAACTCCAAGAGAGAGATAACATCTATCAGAAGGCCATACAAGATCAAAAGGCTGAAGCTCTCCGAGTTCAGAAGGCCAATGAAGAGCATATCCAAGCCCTCTCTGACAAGATTGACGATCTGAAGTAGTCTTTCTCTGTGCAACTTGAGCTAGGCCAACAGGAACTCAAGTTTGAAGTTGCTAACTCCTCTTACCTAATGGAGCAGCTTATGTCCAACATGGAACAGCTCTCTCAAATGATTGATGACAAAAAGGGGGAGAAAAAGAGGCATAGAAAGAGGAAGAGCAAGAGGCACTCAATGAAGAACAGAGGGATAGAAGAAAAGAAATCAAAGAAGAAGACAGCAGATGTAGCAAAAAAAGAATCATCATCTGAGGGAGAGCCAAATGATGATGATCACATGATCACAGAGTCTGAGGAGGAGCATTATCAGAAAGATGCTAAAGGGGAACAAGAGAAAGAAGAACAATCAGATGAGTAGCTGATCAACAAACATCTTGAAAACATACAAGGAGCAAAAGAGGTACATCTCTAACTAGTTAGGTATGTTCTGGATCCAGGATGTAGAATGTCTTAATATACAAATTTCCATATAAATATAAATGACATTCATGATTATCTGTTTTAGAAATATAGCTGCTCACTGTATATAAGATTCATTCATAACATGCATATGCACTTATTATTTTTGTCATAATCAAATAGGGGGAGATTATCTGGAATAAACATGTGAATGATATTCCTATTTAATATATGATTTGATTATGATATATATATATATATATATATATGAATATGCAAGTATGCTTGAATTAAGAAAAGCTGTAAAGTCCTTTGATAGATAATAGAAATATATGTACAAGGACTTAGAATGAATTGATCAAATAAGTTAGGTTGATCCTATATAAGCAAAATAGCTTTGTAAAGTCCTTAAAAAGAAATGATGTACAAGGACTATAAATATAAGAAGATCAAGCTTGTTAGGTTGATCTTATGATGTAATTGAAAGTAGTATGCACACAAGCCAATCATGATTGATGATAAAGCATATACTTTGTAACAATCTTATTCATTTATTAATAAAAAGTATTAATTTATTAAAGGCTTTTAATTATCTACATGATGTTGTTTTAAAATATGTGATAACCCCATAGTTTTAAGCAATGCTTTTAGAATAATGATGATGATCATTCTAATGAGATCTAAATTCTTAGAAAGCTTAAAAACTAAAATAGTTCCCAATCATTGGATTACTAAATTGGGGATTAGTGAATCCGGATAGATTGGTACATACGTTGCTTGCTCATTGGATGAGGATGATTGATCTCATGATCATTTGTGTGGAGACACTAAAGCAAGTATGTAGGTGCTTATTAGAGAATAAGTTCACTGAACGTGGCTCGTTAAGGAATACCTAATGGAGATTTATTTGCTGTCGATAGGAATTCTGTCTTGATAGTAGTACAAGTAATCCTTGGACTTGAGATCATCATAGTATCTTGTGTATGATGAGTTATACTTTGACTTATTCCTTAAGACCCTTAGGGTATATCAAAGGGTATGCTTGGGTATAATAAGTTGTACATGGAGATAATGTATGATCAATAAAGAATCTACCACTTCTAATAAAAGAAGAGAAATGTCCTATGTGATTCGATAAATGACAACCCAGTAGTCCTTGGCCAAGGCAGAATGAAATTAGAAAGAAGTTTCTAATTTGCATTATTTGGAGTTGTGCATTTAAGAGTCGAAATACATATAATTAAATAAAATAAGACTTGACAATAATTCCATGTCTTATATTTAATTGGGACATTGTATGGTGGAAGGATTGAATTGTACGGTAACTATTTACTCAAAGGTTCTTTAATGATTAATGTTGAAATCTATATTATCTCGAAAAAGTCGTTGATCGCTAGGGAGGCTTATCCTATTGTAGAATAAATATTATTTAAATAAATTAATTGTTTAATTTATTTATTTAAATAAGATTAGAATTGTTCTAATTGATTTATTCACAACCTAGGTTTAATATGGAGAACCTAAAGGGTCACACCATAAAAGGAAGAATAATTATTTAAGAAATTAATGGCATAATCATAATAATATATTAAGTATATTTAATTTAATCTATGGTGATAGAATAAATTAAATAGCTTAATATTTATTATTTAATATTTTAGAAATATTTAATATAAATTAATAAGAGGAGTCTTATTAATATTATTACAATTATTATTATTTTAATTTCTAAAAGAGTTTAGGAATTAATTTAATATAAGTACTCTCATTTATTCCTAATAAGATTAGGAGGTTAAATTAATTAAAAGAGTTTAATTAATTATCCCTAATAAGATTAGGGAGCCTAATTAATTAAAAGAATTTAATTAATTAAATAAAACCCAATTCTTTAATTGTTAAGGTGGGTTGCCCACATCTATAAATAAGAGGAGTCTTATTATGGGTGATATGGGTTGTTGACTTTAACAAAGTACGTAATAATTCCAAGTTGTTGGGAGTATGCCTTTTCTATAGAGATAGAAAACTAGGGTTAGCCATAACACCCATCTTCTTGAATTTTCTTCTTCCTTGGTGGATCACCTCTAGAGGCCAAACATTTGGGTGGCTAATGTTGATCAAAGGAAGGAACCAAACTCGGTGGATTCAAGATTGAACGCGAAAGGATTTGGAGGTGAACTTGTACCTGAGGAAGCTCGATCTTCAAGGGTATGATTTATTCTTTATCTTTTCGTTTAATTAATAATTATGCATAAAGGGTGATCCGGGTATATGGTTTGTAAATTTTTTAAACTCTGATTTTACACGCTTCCGCACTTTTTATGCAATTTGATTGCTTTCATGAATATTACAAACCTAATAGTGGCATCAGAGCCAAACTTTTATGCGAATTATTAATTGTTTTAATTTGATATGTATATTGATATGTGTTTAGAACAATTTAATTGGGCATATTTTTATTGTATAAAATTTATTAAATAAAAAAAAAAAAAACAAAACCGAGTCATTTTTTTTTTTTGAAAACCGGGACTGTTCGGATATATATATATATTATGTAATATGCACGAAAACAAAGCTGCTGGTTTTAATTCATACTGCATATAACGCACGGAATTCAAGGAGAAATCAGGTCATGCAAATAAAAAAAAAAAAAAAAAAAAGAGGATTCGGCAGTTAACAGGATTACATGCAAAGGTTATAAACGGAAATAACAGGAATTCAAGTTAGCACGGAAATCGAGAACAACATATATATATATATACGGTAATATATATATATATATATATATATATATATATAATATATTACGAATATATATATACATATATATATTCTTAATTATTATATAATTAAAATAAAAGTTTATTTTAATTTTAAAATAAAAGGTTTATTTTAATATTAAAATATAAAGTTTTATTTTAATTTTAATAATTTTATAATTAAAATAAAAGAGGTTTATTTTAATCTTAAAATAAAAGGTTTATTTTAATATTAAAATAAAAGGTTTATTTTAATTTTAAAATTAAATTTCATGCTAACTAATTAGAGTTGGAATTGGATTCCATGATAACTAATTGGAGTTGAAATTGATATTTCCTTAAATAAAGGAGTTTATTTAGATATGAAATTAGATTTCATATTATTCAAAATAAAAGAGTTTATTTGTGAATAGGAAAGAGAATCCATATTTCCTTAAATAAAAGAGTTTATTTAAATATGAAATAAGATTTCATATTATTCAAAATAAAGGAGTTTATTTGTGAATAGGAAAGAATATCCGTGTTTTCTTTAATAAAAGATTTTTTTTTACATGGAATTGGATTCCATAATTAATTAAAATAAAAGAGTTTATTTTAATTAAAGATTTTTTTTTATATATATATGGAATTGGATTCCATAATTAATTAAAATAAAGGAGTTTATTTTGATTAAAATTTTGATTAAAATAAAATAGTTTATTTTATTCAAAATTGGATAAATTAAAATAAAATAGTTTTATTTTGATTTAAATTTGGATTAAAATAAAGGAGTTTATTTTGATTCAAAATAGATTTTATACTAATTAAATTTGCCCATTAAATGATATCAATATATATATTAAATGTCTATTATTCATAAGATGAATATTATTTATTGATGCATATGGTGATGTGTATGATAATAAATGGGATTGATTATGGACTATTGACCAATGCGATTGGATTTTATTTTAGTTGGATGCATGAATGTATGAGTTTTTGTTAAATGGGGATCACTGCGTGCCTCGTCTTCTCTAATTTTTTCTTAATGTAAATTCAATCTCTCTCCTATGTACTTCCCTCGATCAGCGATCAAGGTTTTATTTATTTTAAATAGTTTTGTAATAGGAATATTTAGAATTAATTTTGAAAATTGGAGATCAAGCGAAAGGAGGAGTCGTGAAGACCCGTTTGTTATGGAGCCCTAAGTTTAAATGTAATAGTTATATTTAAATATTATTTCACTGCACCCTAGGGTTTGACCTTTTGGTTCACTTGGTGGCTCTAGTGAACCAAACTAGAATAAAAGTCCATAATCAATCCGGGTAGAATATAGTATTCTATATGTGCATGTTTATACTATATATATATATTATATATTATGCAAACATGCTTCGCATGTTCATTAATATATGACGCGTATTTTATATATATATAATAAATGCGCACTAAACAAGATGAGACAAATTAATAACAAACCCCTCATTTTTTTTTATATTAAGTCCTAAGCGCTCAAAGATATTTGGAATATCGAACGTCAAGCCTTCTAGCATGATAAAATTAATAGAGTATTAAATATTTAATATGAGTTTGTTGTGTCACCACAAGGCAAGTATTAAGTATTTAAGATGTTAATTTATCACATTTGATGCTTATAAAGAAAATTGAATAATATTGTTTTGTTGTGTCCCCCAAGGATGATATTTTTCTTTTTGAATATATGGAGTGCTAGGTTGGACTTAACTTGGATAATTTTGATTCGGATGTGCCACCACTGATCAAAATAATCTAAGAGGCAAAATACAAGGAGTTGCATAGTTGATGTAATTGACAAAAGTTGTCTACCTATTTATTTATATATAGTTTGTTGTGTCACCACAAGGCTATATACATTTGAAATGGGATCCTTATTCTCACTAGCAAATCTTTAATTAGATTTTGCCGAACTATATAAGTGAGGGTAATATAGTTTGAAGAAAATAGTGGGAGATACCAATTTAAAACAAGACCTAATTAATTTTGGTAATTAATAAAAGAATGTATGTTAAAATGTTGTTAATTACAAATTCATTTACAGAATTTTACAATGTCTAAAATTACTATCATTTGCGAAGCATATTAGATGCTAAATTAACGAGAATCGAATTAAATCGGATTGATTAAGGAATTTGAGAATAGTTCTCATAGTTGAAAAGCTACTTATGCCCTTAATACGTCTATCCCTGCAATGGTTGCAGACAATGCCTCTGAGGAAGACATTGCTACTTTTAGAAAGTGGCAAGATGATGCACAGTTGGCTCAATGCATCATGCTCATATCTATGAGTAACGAGCTTCAGCGTCAGCATGAAACTATGGATGCTTCTACTATACTCCTACACATCAAGTAGTTGATGGTGAGGAAAGTAGGACTGATAGATATCAGATATCTAAGGAGCTCTTCCGATCTAGAATGGCCAATGGCACTATAGTACAGACAAAAAGTTCTTAACATAATCAATTTGATTGATCAATTAGGACAACGAGTTTTGTCATGGATGGAGAGTTGAGCCAAGATTTGATCTTGCACTCACTCCCACACTCTTTTCACAATTGTTGTGAATTTTTCATATGAACAAGCTAGATATCAGCCTCGCTGATTTGCTTAACATGTTGAAAAATGATGAGAGTCACTTTCCAACCAAGAAAGACCATGTCTTCTTCGGTAGGGGCCAAAGGATCTTCTCGAAAAGAAGAACGATTCAAAGAAGGTAAATGTAAAGGCGTAAACAAAGGATAATAAGAACAATCTTGATCGGATAGCAAAGGAGTTTGCTTCCACCGCAATAAGCCCGGACACCGGAAAGAAATCGCGAAGCGTCTTGCGCAGAGGCTAACCAAAGAAGCTTAGTGAAGTTTCTTGCCATAATATCGATTTTGCTCATGATTGAAATAAATTTTTCTTTAAGTCAAGGTTCTACTTGGGTATTGGATACCGACTTTGGTTATCATAAATATAGATTTATGAAGGGATCAAGCGAAGTAGAAAGTTAAACAAAGATAAGTAATCCTATGTATGGAAAATGAAGCAAAGGTCACGCATTAGCTATAGAAACTTATAGTTTAGCATCGCCACGGGCAAATCTATTAAGTCAATAAGTTGTTATTGTATTCCGGTTCTTGTTAAAAATATTATTTCCATTTTATTGTTGGACAATGAAAACTTTGGTATTATAATTAAGAACAGGTTGTTGTTCTATTTATAATAATAATGTTTTGTATAGAACTGAATATTACTTAATAAATTTTGTATACTTGACTTACATGAAAATAATTTTGCATATTGAACAAATTAGTATAAGAAAAGGAGATGATCATTCAAAGAGTTGAATGTGTGTATTTGCTAAAATACAAGTGTGAATTATTTGAAAGGTTCAAAGAATTCAAAAGTGAAACAAATTGGCAAAGTATTAAGATTCTTTGATTTAGATCAAGGAATAAATACTTATGCAATAAGTTTCTAGATCATCTCAAATGGTTTTTCTCATAATGGACACCTCATGATACGTAATAATTGATTGATGTATCTGAAAAGAAAAATCATACCTTGTTGAACATGGTACGGTCCAAAATGATTTTACCGACATTCCAAAGTATCCTTCAGGATCATGTCCTGAACATGGTCAGATATCTCTGAAAAAGGTAACCTCAAAATCCATTTGAAGACTCCATAAAAGTTATGGATGGGGAGGATTCCTAATCTTAAGTATGTTAAGATAAGGGGTTCCAACTTATGTGAAAAGGTTTCAAAAGGATAAGCTTGGGACAAGATTTGACAAGTGTCGATTTGTGGGACATCCTAAAGTAAGTTTAGGGTATATGTTCTATAATCCTACTTAGCAAAAGGTGTTTGTTACGAAACACGCGCCTTCTTCTAAGATAAAGGTGTTTATCATTGAAGGGGCTAGTGGGAGGATAATAGATCTTGAAGAGTTCAAGAACCACAAAACACTATAAGTCAAATAAGAGGAACACGTAGATAAACCTATTGTACCTGGCCAGATCGTAATCAGAATCTGAAATAGTCTTGAAGATACCTAGGAGGTATGGATTCATCATGGAAGATGATGATGAGGTACGCATCATAGAAGATGATGATCCAGAGTTACATACTGATGAGGTAAGAGTTCTAGTGTGTACAAAAGGGTCGATGGGGAGCGTCGTGAAATTTCTAGTATTATATGTTGATATACTACGGATGAGGAATTACATACCAATGCTACAATCAAGAAAGATAAAGTTGTCTAAACATTCCTCCATGAATGATTTGGAAGAGTATCTTAATTGGGGATAAAATCTATATAGATAGATTCAAGAGGATGCTCGACTTAACCCAAGGAACGATATTCATTTGATGCTAAAGTTGTTTAGCATGGCAAACTCAAGAGATGTCTCATGTCGATGAGCTATGGAGTGTATCTCTCTTAATAGTCCCCATAGACTCCAAAGAAGAGATCGCATGAGTGACAATCATGTATGCAATGAAATGTAAGAGACCGATGTTGATCGGTCATATTCGGAGAAGATCACCGTAAGACAAAGAAAAACATCTTAAAGTTCTTAACCCAGCACTAAGGATGTGAGCATACATGGTGGGTCTTAATTAAAACTAGAGGGCTTAATGAGACTCAAGTTTTTCGATACAAACCAAGATGACGAAAAAAATCCACTTTAAGGTAAAGCGTTATCTTGAACAAAGGGTGCGTTGAATTGGAAAGGTTCCAAACAAAGAAAGAGTTCTTTGGTTTAGTGATAAAGACAAAGTATATAGCTATAAATGAAGCTGCAAGTTGATTGTTTGGATTCAAAGTTCATTACAGAACTAGGAATAGTTCCTAAGTCTCATCTTGGATCTAAACATGTGTTGTGGCACTTTCATTTGATTATTAGAATAATTGAAAGATGGGAAATCACTATAGAGATAGTGGACTCTCATGAACAACATTACATATCCATTAACTAAAGCTTATCCAACATCAGGATAATCGTCACTTAGAGAAGAAGAGTATAAGATACCATGACGATTGGCTTTAGTGCAAGTGGGAGATTGAAAGTAGTATGCACACAAGCCAATCATGATTGATGATAAAGCATATACTTTGTAACAATCTTATTCATTTATTAATAAAAAGTATTAATTTATTAAAGGCTTTTAATTATCTACATGATGTCGTTTTTTTATAATATGTGATAAACCCATAGTTTTAAGCAATGCTTTTAGAATAATGATGATGATCATTCTAATGAGATCTAAATTCTTAGAAAGCTTAAAAACTAAAATAGTTCCCAATCATTGGATTACTAAATTGGGGATTAGTGAATCCGGATAGATTGGTACATCATACGTTACTTCGCTCATTGGAAGAGGATAATTGATCTCATGATCATTTGTGTGGAGACACTAAAGCAAGTATGTAGGTGCTTATTAGAGAATAAGTTCACCGAACGTGGCTCGCTAAGGAATACCTAATGGAGTTTTATTTGCTGTCAATAGGAATTCAGTAGTGATAGTAGTACAAGTAATCCTTGGACTTGAGATCATCATAATATCTTGTGTATGATGAGTTATACTTTGACTTATTCCTTAAGACCCTTAGGGTATATCAAAGGGTATGCTTGGGTATAATAAGTTGTATATGGAGATAATGTATGATCAATAAAGAATCTACCACTTCTAATAAAAGAAGAGAAATGTCCTATGTGATTCGATAAATGACAACCCAGTAGTCCTTGGCCAAAGCAGAATGAAATTAGAAAGGAGTTTCTAATTTGCATTATTTGGAGTTGTGCATTTAAGAGTCGAAATACATATAATTAAATAAAATAAGACTTGACAATGAATTCCATGTCTTATATTTAATTGGGACATTGTATGGTGGAAGGATTGAATTGTACAGGTAACTATTTACTCAAAGGTTCTTTAATGATTAATGTTGAAATCTATATTATCCGGAAAGTCGTTGATCGCTAGGAGGCTTATCCTTATTGTAGAATAAATATTATTTAAATAAATTAATTGTTTAATTTATTTATTTAAATAAGATTAGAATTGTTCTAATTGATTTATTCACAACCGGTTTAATATGGAGAACCTAAAGGGTCACACCATAAAAGGAAGAATAATTATTTAAGAAGTTAATGGCATAATCGTAATAATATGCTAAGTATATTTAATTTAATCTATGGTGATAGAATAAATTAAATAGCTTAATATTTATTATTTAATATTTTAGAAATATTAAATATAAATTAATAAGAGGAGTCTTATTAATATTATTACAATTATTATTATTTTAATTTCTAAAAGAGTTTAGGAATTAATTTAATATAAGTACTCTCATTTATTCCTAATAAGATTAGGAGGTTAAATTAATTAAAAGAGTTTAATTAATTATCCCTAATAAGATTAGGGAGCCTAATTAATTAAAAGAATTTAATTAATTAAATAAAACCCAATTCCTTAATTGTTAAGGTGGGTTGCCCACATCTATAAATAAGAGGAGTCTTATTATGGGTGATATGGGTTGTTGACTTTAACAAAGTACGTAATAATTCCAAGTTGTTGGGAGTATGCCTTTTCTATAGAGATAGAAAACTAGGGTTAGCCATAACACCCATCTTCTTGAATTTTCTTCTTCCTTGGTGGATCACCTCTAGAGGCCAAACATTTGGGTGGCTAACGTTGATCAAAGGAAGGAACCAAACCCGGTGGATTCAAGATTGAACGCGAAAGGATTTGGAGGTGAACTTGTACCTGAGGAAGCTCGATCTTCAAGGGTATGATTTATTCTTTATCTTTTCGTTTAATTAATAATTATGCATAAAGGGTGATCCGGGTATATGGTTTGTAAATTTTTTAAACTCTGATTTTACACGCTTCCGCACTTTTTTTGCAATTTGATTGCTTTCATGAATATTACAAACCTAACAGTAATAGATAGGCTTGTCTGATCATCGAGCACTGCACCAGAAGTCGTAGTCTGCCAGGAGAGTCAAAGCTAACTCGAGAGCTATCGAGGCAGAATAGGAGTATGCAAGAAAGTAGATCTTGGAGTTCGTAGACTTCTAAGGGAAACGAAGAAGGATCGTAGTGTGTCGAGTAGAGCTTCCTCAGGATCGTAGTGTGCTGAGGAAGTCATATTCAGAATCATAGAGACAGCTTGCCTACGAGCCGACCGGTCATCTGCCGAAGCCAAGTCAGGATAGTAGACCACACTCTGAGTTCGTAGAGTCCAATGACTACATGCAAAGATCGCAGTCGAGCAAGATCAAATGAAGACAACATGCCAAAGGCAGAAATCATAGAGTGTCAAGATCTGATCTCAAGATCGTAGTGTCTGCACAAGCCAAAGCTGAATCGTAGAGTACAAAACTACGACCTCAACAGAAGTGCTCACAATGCCAAGGTTGAATCGTAAAGCATACACGGTTCTCAACAAATGAGCACTACCAGAATATCCAAAGGAACAAAGCCTCTGGTTCAAGATGCAAGCTACATCCAAAGAAACCAGAGAGCACTCAACGAATGGCATGCAGGCTAACAGAAGATCTAAGCACCAACCCAATCAGCATCAAGATTGAGTTGTAAGGCCATTCGTGATGAAGTCTTCCATAAGGAGATCCAAAAAAGACTTCAGAAGCTGACTATGGAAAGTCAGCTAATGCAGTAGCTATCAAATGAATAAAAGACAACGATCTTGGAAGCAACCAAGATCGTAGTGTTTGCCAAACAGAGAAGGAAGTGATGGAAGGTGAACCGAGATACTGGTCAGCTTCTGAAGAGCAATTCTAAAGTGATTAAGTGCAGGGTCAGTTCATTGATGATAAGTGAACAGGAGATCACAAGGAGAAAGCAAGCTGGACGCGCCACAAATCTGAAGTGTCTTGATATTCAGAAGGGGACCAGAGAAAGGAATTAGGCCATCAGTCTCTGAGAACAGTCGAAGCAAACAAAAGTATTGAAGCTCTGCAAAATAGAAGGAAGAGGTGTTCTACATTGAAGATCCAATCAACACTCTTCAAGATCGTAGTGTTAATTCTACCAGTTAATGAGCAACACTCAACAAGACACTACGATCAGGTCCTTGAAGACGTGCATCAGAATCGTAGAGTTTGAATAGCTGAAGACTGAAGCATTGGCAAAGGTTCAATCTGAAGAGTAATATTCGGACAAGTGCTTATTGAGAGCATCGATGCAATCGGACAACCTCTGATCGAGAAATCAGAAAGAGGTAATAAAGTCTTCGACCTGCCCAAGATATTAAAGTGATACATCTGATAGGGTAGGTGAAACAGTAGACTGCAGCGTCAGAAAAAGTATGACATGTCATATCAAGAAGTCTACTTCAAGCAACTCGAGATCTATGAAGAGTTTTGAATAGCCTTCAACGGCTACTTTCCAACGGAAGGATTGGGAAGAAGTATTAATGAGAAAGAGCTTCAAAGATCAAAGGTTGCTGGAGTTGCCGAGTTTGGAGATAAGGTGGACTGATCTAAACCATGTGAGATAGTGAGTCCGAAGGCTCACTCTACGATCCACCAAGAACACTCAGAAGACTAAAAAAGACAGAAGTAGAAGTATGAGTTCTACTATGTAGAAGTGAGAACTCTACTACACGAAGAGTGTTCTGAACTGCTGAGAGAAAGAAGAGAATCATGTCATCTTGATGTCCATTATGGGAAGACTCTAAGTACAATAAAGAAGAGCTCACAGTCATCTTAGCAAGTCCATCATGAGAAGGCATTAAGTAGCAAGAAGGGAGATCACAAATGCCATCTTGGTGTCAAACATGAGAAAGCTTCTAAGTACCCAACAGAAGAGCTTAAAGTCATCTTAGAAGCCAATTATGTGCAGCCATCATGTATCAAGAAGAATGATCTTCAAGTCAGTTCATCAAGGGGTTATCTGAAGTGGTTGAGCAACTAAAGAAGCTGAGCATCATGCAACACTCAGCTTCACTTCAAGGATGATCAAGCTAAGCTGCTAAGTATAGAAGATGTTCAGAGCATGAAGACATCTTAGCAGCTCAGCACCGACTCCAACAACAACAAACAAACAACTCAACAGCCAGGGCCTTAGGGGTCCTTGTCCGAAGGGACTAAATGAAGTAGGGCCAAAAGGGTCCTTGTTCAAAGGAACTAAACGAAGTTCCAAGCCTGCTGGGCTTGAAGAGTTCCCAGGGAACTAGAGAAGTTCCAAGGCTGCTGGCCTTGAAGGAATCTTAGTGATTTAGGGTGCTGCCCTTCCTTAGTGGAATTCCTACTAATTGAAAACAGAAGAGTCGATTAGAAGCTTGAGTCTCTGAACCACTTAAAACCTCTTGTGTCTTTTACATTATGTCATTTACATTATGTACTATAACTGCTATAACTGCTATGTATGTTTTAACTTCTTACAACTAAACTTACTCTACGAACAATGTATGTATGATTATGAATATATCAATGAAGGGGATCTTTTACTTATTTCGTTGTGCTTGAAAAGATTCTTATGTTTGTCATATGTTAATTATGAACAATATAATATAAACCAGAAAAGTATTTGAAATAAAAAGGATCTATTCAACACCCCCCCCCCCTTCTAGATCTATTGTACCCTCTGGGAACTAACAAACCGAGTATTCAAGGAATATTTGGATCAATTCGTTGTTGTCTTTATTGATGAAATCCTCATCTATTCCAAAAGTCGTGAAGATCATGAGCACCATTTGAAGCTGGTACTGCAAAGGCTTCGTGATAACAAGCTATATGCCAAGCTGAAGAAATGCAAGTTCTGACTTGAGGAAGTAGCATTCCTTGGGCATGTGGTGTCAAAACATGGAGTATCTATCGACCCAGCAAATATTGAAGCAATACAAAGTTGGGAACAATCGAAGTCGGTGACCGAAGTACGTAGCTTTCTGGGCTTAGCTGCTTATTATAAGAGATTCATGGAATGATTTTCTAGAATCGCTACTCCGTTTACTCAGCTGACTCAGAAAGATACAAAATTTGTATGGAGCGAAGAATGTGAGAAGAGTTTTCAAGAACTCAAGAGAAGACTCATTTCGGCACCTGTTCTGACAATACCATCTGGTTTGGATGGATTTGTTATTTACAGCGATGCTTCAGGCAAAGGGTTAGGATGTGTTCTCATGCAACATGGGAAAGTCATAGCCTATGCCTCGCGACAACTCAAAGAATATGAGATGAATTATCCTACTCATGATTTGGAGTTGGCAGCATATAAGTGGATTTTATATCCACGAATCGGTGTCCATTTCATGCTTAATTGTAGCTATTTTCTTCTTTTCATGATCATTTTTATTTGTTTTGTGTTCTTTCATGTGTAGGGTGGTTGGTGTGATGAATAATGAGAAAAGGAGGCATTTGGTGCATAATCGGAGCAAGAATTAAAAAGTGCCAAAATCAGTTAATAGTGGACTAGCCCGCGGGGACGGACCTGTTGTGCCTATAGACCCCGGCAAGGGGTGGGTAAATCTGAGTCTGGTTTGATCATAAGGCTAATTGGGGCGTGGATTGTTGGGACTTGGCCTGTCACTTGGACTCTAAATAGCAAGGGACTTTGGCTAGAACAGAGGGGGAGATATATATTGCACTAAAAACAATGAATCAAGGGAGACAGAAGGCATATTACGAAGATCAATTCCAGTTTTTGATAGCAAGCTTTGGAGGAGTATTTAGAAGAGATTTCGTGACTATTGCAGATTAAGGCTACGTGAAGGATGGTTTTGCATTATTCTTCAACTTAGTTCTATATTTGTAATTGAAAGAATGTTTCCTTTAAATTATTCTATTTTTATTTCATTCGTTATGAACTAATTCACTTTTTAGGCTTATGATGGATCTTTAGGTGAAACAATGATTTTGTAGCTTTGATTTCCAGTTTAATAAAGTATTTCCAGTTTATCTATATTAATTTGAGCTTGAATTTATGAATTGCCTGATCAACAATTCTTTGTGGATTTGTATAGAATCGAAAGAGGATATTCGAATTCGGACTTAGTTAATATAACATGTGTTCATGAATTTTATGAATAATAGATTCTTGATTAATGTTAAGGTAGAGATATGCTTGACATCGCATGTAATCGGATAGAGAGCTTAATATTAACCCTTCTTTAATTTCAGTTCATACAGAGATATAGTGAGTTGGTTGATTAAGGTGTTTAACTTATTTCTATCTAAATTATGGATTTAAGTTAATACGGTATTAGTGCATCGAGAGGCACTAAAAGAATAGGGTTTATCTCTGACGGAAGTAACTCCGACAGAATTCATTCAGTCGATCTTATAGTGTTCCCGACGGAATATTCTGTCGAACCTAATTCGGTCAGAAATAACATAAATGCGACCAAATTCGGTCGAAAATATGTTTGATTAAAGGCGCCAAAAAAGCCCGTTAGTGCGAATTATTATCTCGATAGAATATTAGTAATTTCGACAGAATGTTCGTCAACTTTAACTTATCCTCGACCGATATAATGTCGACAGAATTCCGTCAGAATTGTTAAATAAAAATAGATCTGCAGATTCATTTCAGTCGTTGCTTTCTGTCTCTCTATCTCTCTCTCTCTCTCAGATGACTTCTCGCCTTCTCAGCCGACCCATCTCTACCCTGCCACCACACACTAGCTGGCGACCACCATACCCCAGCACAGCGCCACCACCACTCTCTCATCTCTCGTAACTCCGGTCGACCACCACCTGCACCACCTCCGACCACCACATACGCCACCTCAAACCACCACCGATACCTGCGCCATCTCCATTCTAGAACCTGCGACCACCACCTCCGAGCACCACCTCCGACCACCAGCCTTTTACATTTTAGAACGATTTCTCATTACGGTTAGGTTTAATTTATGTTTTAATTTTTGAATTTTGATTGTGTTGTATATGTGTAATTTTAGCTACTGAGTTGGGAAATTAATGGAAATTAGTATAAATGCTTCGTAAATAAGCTACTGATTGTGCTGTACTGTGGCTACTAATTTATGTTTTTATGTATTCATGTATTAATGAAATTGGCTACTGATCATTTGGGTAATGGAAATATTGTGTACTGATTTTAGGTTTTGGAAATTTTGGGTACTGATATGCTTAATTGAGTCAGTAGGACTGATTTTGGGTATTCATGAAATTGGCTACTCACTCATATGCTTAATTGACTGAATTAGGACTGATTTTGGGACTGCCTTAATTATTTGGGAATACTTTACTTATGTTGTGTATATATGAATTATGTTTGCAATATTATGTCTTTATCTTGCCTGATTGTTCTTACTGATTTGGTATATTTTATATTTCCGACGGAATTCTCGACAGAATTCTTATCAGAATTCTTCAATTATAATATATGTGGGCCTTTCTTTATTTTCTTTATGGATTTTAATTAGTTTCTAATATTAAAATATACTAAGTAACATTTACTTATTTTAAAATAAAATAAAATAAAATAAAAAATATGATATAATATAATACAAATTAAATTTAAATTAATTAAATTTAATTAATTTAAGATAATAAAATTTAAATAAATTACATATTATAATATAATATAATACAAATAAATTAATTTAAATTAAATTAAATTAAATTAAATTAAATTAAATTAATTTAATTTAAATTAAATTAATTTAATTTAATTTAAAGTAAAATAAATTAAATTAAATTAAATTACACTAAACTAATTTAAATTAAATTAATTTAATTTAAGTAAAATAAAATAAAATAAATTAAATTACACTAAACTAATTTAAATTAAATTAAATTAAATTAAATTAAATTACACTTAAACTAAATTAAATTAAATTAAAATATAATAAAATAATTTAATTAATTTAAAATAAAATAAAATAAAAATATGATTTAATTTAAGATAATACAAAATAAATATAATTAAACTGCTCACGTATACTATTCGTTTTAAATTCAAATATATATTGTGCATGTAATTTAATTTTCATTTAGTTATCTTTAACTGAATCATATATATGGACTAATGAGTTGCATTATATTGCATCAACAAGGTATTGAGTGGATCCATTGAGCGAGATAGCGATGGTGGCGATTTTCATACTCCAAAGCAGCGTCGACGCCCGCCCGATGATCCTCCTCATATCGGGTGCTTTTGTGACGCCCCCAAAATTAGGTATACATCACCCATCTTGAGTCGCCAAATATATGGTACAAAATTCAAATACAAACTTAATTATACAACAGTCGTGTAAAATACGACAAAACATAGGCTGTGAGTTTTAATACAAATATTGTCCTCTAGAGAGTATACAAACTCAATGGAGACCTCATTACAATTATTATCACACTATTTCACAGAATAGTGAGGACTACTAATGCACCATCTAGGACCATCGCTCTGTTCCCCGACTAGTCCCAACTACGTTCTCATTTCACAGAAGAAACGGTGAAAGAAAGGGTGAACTCAACTAGCCCAATGAAGAAATATTATGACTAAGATAATGCGTAATAATTTATCATTAGCCTTAAACAAAGGTTAAACCGATACAATATAACAAACATCAAGTTTAATCTGCAATGGAACAAGCAATCCATTAAAAGAGTCAAGTAGAGAATAAAATCTACTATCTTTTATGATTTAAAAGGTTTTTTATCACTTTTATCGCTGGGACTCAACTTAATAAATAATCCACATCATCGAATCACCCCTGCACTACGGCCAAGGATATTCTTTAGTATCACGACCACAATTATTCATGCAATACGGGCCAAAGATAATTATGTTTTCATCAACGGTCCTGGTCATGTCATAAAACAATTCATCTTTACACCCTTGACCGAAGAGAATCCATAGCCATAATCATACCAAAAACTGTCCATCAATGCATTTCGGGCCAATGAGGACTTTTTCCACATCATTTGTAATATTATGGTCATGATTATACCGAATAATCCCTAGTCATAATCATACCAAGTCCATCTATGCACTACAGGCCATATATGACTTTCAACATAATATAAACATGAGGATGCTGACAATGATATAGGAATTCAATAAAACAAGTTCAAGAATTAATTTATTTAGGAACTAATAACGTCCAAATTGTCAACATGATAGTTCTTTATAGAGTAAAATTCAAGAATGCTCATAAGAATATTTCCATGAAAAGATACTGGATGAAGTGCAAATATCAAGGATATTCCACAAATTTCATGGAGTATAGAAGTCAAAACTTTAACCAACTGAGTATAATAACGAATGGACTAACAAAAGAAATCACCATACATGTGGTACTTCAGATGTATGATAAAGTTATTCTAACAGTTAATAAGTAATCTGAACTGTGTCAAATTAAATGCAAGACCGTGATTTTCCAACAATGTATCAATAAAGACTAACTCCGTTCCAATGAAAAATAAAGATTTTAATTCTAGGTCCCACGTAAACGCATGAACAAGATATTCCAATAGAATAATAATAAAGATGGAACCAAGTCCTAATAAGCGAAACGCATACGCATACATGATATTCCAACGTAATAATAATAAAGAAGCGGAACATGGTCCGCCGTAAATGCACTGAGATGGATATTCCAATGAAATAATAATAAAGATGAGCTAATATTAGAAGAATGTCACCAAGTATAGGGTAGTCCGCATATTATTCCAGCAGAACAATAAAGAATGGAATAACAAAAGAATTTCACCAATAAGAAAGAAGGAATACCCCTAACGAGTACAACAAATAATATCCCTTACCGTAAAAGAAACTGAATATAAGAGTAGGGAAGGAGCAACACTATGCATAATAGAATATAATATAATATATTCTATTTATAGAATAACTTTATAAAAGTATTCTGTTTTATTACATTAATAATACCAATAAAACAAAACTGAGTGACTTATCACGTAAGCATCAATAATCAATACCGTGTGTGCTACTAAGCAACCACGCCAGACATCGCATTTTTTAACATCGGGTGTTTCAACAGTTAACGGTAAAACTTTCGCCGTTATTTTCATAAAGTATTTTTGTCATTTTCTCAATCCGATAATAATTCTGTTGCGGGGTCCACCAATGATTGTACCGTCGTACGGATATTCCTCGACCAATCGAATATTATATAACAACTTGTGTACTTTGCAAAATTTATAAATATTACCCACAACTATAACATTATATCAAATCCACACCATAATATTAAAAAAATTATTTCGAGAAAATTAAATCTTTATTCATAAAATCTGGGGTCTCACAATCTCTCTTCCTTATGAAATTTTGCCCTCGAAATTTATGTACGTACCTGGTATGCCAAACAGGTGAGGATACCTTGACTTCACTTCAAATTCTAACTCTTGAGGTATAACCTTTGAGCGTCGAATATGATCTTTCTTATCCAAGATGTTAACACGTATCTCCTCATACGTTCAATCTTCTGCTATCTCGCCCGGTTCTAAATTAATAATGTGGTTCGGGTCGTCCACATATTTACGTAACATCGATACGTAAAAAAAAATGTTCTGAACACGTAACATACTTGATGATAAAACGAGTCTATAGGCCACAGTTCCTACTTCATCGAGGATTTCAAATAGGCCAATTAAATCGAGGGTTGAGATTTCCTCTCTTCGTCGATTCTTGCTTCTAGAATAATGCCCTCTTGAACCTTCTTCTTCACATTCTTTAGCTCTGAGTATGTAGCTTGAGCGGCTTTAACTTTATCGATTAAAGTTGATTCTACTCGTATATTCGTTATCTTTACATGGGTTCATATATTCGCACTTGTAACCGCATGCGATCTTCTACTCAATGCGTCAGCTACCACGTTCGTACTTCCACGATGATATTGAATGGTACGATCGTAATCTTCAACAGCTCGAGTTAACGTCTTTGGCGCATGCTACGTTCATTTTAGTTGAAGAAATATTTGAGGGTTTAAGAAATGGGTTTTATACTGGGGTCAATACAAAATTCGATTTCACGCTCTAGGGGTAGGCTAAGAAGTCTTCAAGAATACGTCAGGAAATTTATGAACAACAGAAATATCATTCAAAACTGTGACTCTCGTCCAAGACTTAGATAACACGTCACATTGATACCTATTAACTTGTCACCGTTATTCATGACGTAGCCTACAGAAAGTCTGGCTTCGGTGCATTTCACACAAGGAAGTCAACAACGAATGGACCGGGCTCTTTACTTATGGCTTGATATGACAATGATTGACTTTAGTGGTTTGGTTGCTTTGAATTCGCATAACAGGTTGGTTAGGAGTATGAAAGCTAATAACCTTACAAAAAGCATGATGAGTAGTTAACCAATCGATTCCTAAAATCACATCAAAGGCAAGTATTTTCAAAGAGATATGATCGACAGGTAACATGAAAGTGTTGATTTGAACAAGATTTATAAATAATGGATGTAACGAAGGTTTCTCCCAACAGATATATCAAAGTCTAACTTCTCCGGAGTTAACTTCAAACATTGAACACAACTAGGTGAAATAAAAGAATAAGTAGAACCAGTATTTAACACGGTATAGACTTCGCAAGAGTTTATGACTAACATACCCGTGATAATTTTATTCAGGTTCCTCGTCACGAAAAAAAACACTCTCTCTTAAACTACCGGCTTTGGCTTGTCTGGGACATCCTTTGGCATCACTATCCCAGCTGGAATTGACTTCACCATACGACAAAATCGAGATAGGTGACCTTCTCTTCCGCAATTAAAACACATTTTGGATTGCTGAGTACAGTTTGGATGGATGTGTCCCTCCTGTCCGCATTTGAAACATACAACCGGTGGTCGTTCTTCTTCCTTTGAAACGAGTGCTGGTGCCTACGTTTTTACGTCATTGTTGAACCTTCTCTTCTTGAAATGTACATTTTTATTGTTTTGGCCATGATTACCACCGAAGTGGTTACCATTTCTGACATGTTGATTCCCTCCATGCTTACTGTCACCGCTTTGATGATCATTATCACCGTATATTATCATTTTGCGTACCGCTCTCTTTTGGTTTGGTTGACTCATTATCGCACTCCAATAACTGAGCCCTATTAACAACATCTGAATACAAACACAGTTTATAAGAGATAAGATATTAACGTATCTCCAGCTTCAAACCTCTTAAAAACATTCGTGTCATTCTTTCTTCATTATCCACCAAGTGGGACGCAAATCGGGACAACTCGGAAAACTTGGCTTCGTACTGCAACACGGTCATGTTGTTTTGCTCCAACTTGATAAATTCCACCTCCTTCATGTGACGAATGCTTTCGGGAAAGTACTTGTCGTTGAATAATTCTTGGAACTTCTCCTAAGACATCTTGAGTGCGTCAGGCTGGGTACGTTTTACAGACTCCCACCAGTAATCTGCCTCTTCACGCAACATAAAGGTGGCAATGGGAACCTTTTGCTCCTTAGAGCATCCCAAGACATCAAATATCTTGGTGATCTGCTTTAACCACGTCTCCGCCTTAAGTGGTTCTGGATTTACCAAAAACTCCGGTGGTCCCAGCTCTTTGAATTGCTTAGCGGTGACCAACCGTGGGTTGCCATTGTTTCCTCCTGCATTATAAACAGGAGCCGCCTTCGCCTGATGTTGCATGAATTCTAAAAAGCTCCTAAACGTATCGTTGTTCGTCAATTGATCAGTGTTGTAGTTTACAAGAGGATTATTGCCATCCTGTTGCACATTGTCCTGATTATTGATCTGTGGAGAATCAACAGTCTCCTGTGCTCCATTGCTATTCTCAACATTGTTGGATGTCATTTTCAGATACTGCCACAAAACAAAGGTTAATTGACATGTAACATATTATCCCTATATTCTGACCGACCAATTAAATACCAAATAAACTTAGGTAGGTAATACTAGCGAAGGAATTCCCCGTCTCTCTCCTCCTAGTTCTATTCTCACATCTTAGCCAGGGATTATATCCCTAAGCTTTGATACCAACTGTGACGCCCCCAAAATTAGGTATACATCACCCATCTTGAGTCGCCAAATACATGGTACATAATTCAAATACAAACTTAATTATACAACAGTCGTGTAAAATACGACTAAACATAGGCTGTGAGTTTCAATACAAATACTGTCCTCTAGAGAGTATACAAACTCAATGGAGACCTCATTACAATTATTATCACACTATTTCACAGAATAGTGAGGACTACTAATGCACCATCTAGGACCATCGCTTTATTCCCCGACTAGTCCCAGCTACATTCTCATTTCCTGAAGAGAACAGTGAAAGAAAGGGTGAGCTCAACTAGCCCAGTAAGAAATATTATGACTAAGATAATGCATAATAATTTATTATTAGCCTTAAATAGTGTTAAACTGATACAATATAACAAACATCAAGTTTAACTGCAGCGGAACAAGCAATCCATTAAAAGAGTCAAGTAGAGAATAAAATCTACTATCTTTTATGTTTTGAAAGGTTTTTCATCACTTTTATCGTTGGGACTCAGCTTAATAAATAATCCACATCATCGAATCACCCCTGCACTACGGCCAAGGATATTCTTTAGTATCACGACCACAATTATCCATGCAATACAGGCCAAAGACAATTGTGTTTTCATCAACGGTCCTGATCATGCCATAAAACAATTCATCTTTGCACCCTTGGCCGAAGAGAATCCATAGCCATAATCATACCAAAAACTGTCCATCAATGCATTACGGGCCAATGAGGACTTTTTCCACATCATTTATAACATTACAGTCATGATTATACCAAATAATCCCTGGTCATAATCATACCAAGTCCATCTATGCACTACAGGCCACAGATTACTTTCAACATAATATAAACATGAGGATGCTGACAATGATATAGGAATTCAATAAAAACAAGTTCAAGAATTAACTTATTCAGGAACTAATAACGTCCAAATTGTCAATGATGATACTTTCTTCAGAGTAAAATTCAAGAATGCTCGAAGAATATTTCCATGAAAAGATATCGGATGAAGAGCGAATATCAAGGATATTCCAGTAATTTCATGGAGTATAGAAGTCAAAACTTTAACCAACTGAGTATAATAACGAATGGAATAACAAAAGAAATCACCATGCATGCGGTATTTGCATATGACAAAGTTATTCTAACAGATTAATAAGTAACGGAACCAAGTCGGGCAAAATTCGCACCGACAGGATGTTCCAACAGAATAATAAAGATGAACCAGTCCGCCAGAACGCATGTATAGGATATTCCAATGTAATAATAATAAAGATGGAACCAGTCCTGTAAAACGCATGCATGTGATATTCCAATAGAATAATAATAAAGATTTTAACCATCCAATTAGAACGCATGCATGTGATATTCCAATGAATAATAATAAAGACTTTAATATTAGAAGAATGTCACCAAGTATAGGGTAGTCCGCGTATACTGGTTATTCCAGCAGAACAATAAAGAATGGAATAACAAAAGAATTTCACCAATAAGAAAGAAGGAATACCCCCAACGAGTACAATAAATAATATCCCTTACCGTAAAAGAAACTGAATATAAGAGTAGGGAAGGAGCAGGATACTTTTCTATAGCTTCTCTATAATTTCTCTCTCTAAAGTTTCAGTGAATTCGTAAGAAATAATGAAGGAATAAGCTTCTATTTATAGAAAAATAGACTGCATAGTAACTAACTCATGAACGGTCCAGATTGATTTACTTTAATCTGATGGTCCATATTTAAAGCAAATTCTTTTAAATAAAATATAATATATTCTATTTATAATCTAATAAAACGAATAACTTTATAAAAGATTTTACTATGCAAACACTATGCAGGCACTATGCAAACACTATGCATAATAAAATATAATATATTCTAATTATTGTCTAATAAAATAGATAACTTTATAAAAGTATTCTGTTTTATATAAAAAGATTTTACTATGCAAAACACTATGCAGGCACTATGCAGGCACTATTCAACACTATGCATAATAAAATATAATATATTCTATTTATAGAATAACTTTATAAAAGTATTCTATTTTATATAAAAAGATTTTACTATACAAAATACTATGCAGACACTATGCAACACTATGCATAATAGAATATAATATATTCTATTTATAGAATAACTTTATAAAAGTATTCTGTTTTATTACATTAATAATACCAATAAAACAAAACTGAGTGACTTATCACGTAAGCATCAATAATCAATACCGTGTGCTACTATGCAACCACGCCAGATTCTCGTACTTTTAACACCGGTGTTTTAACAGCTAACTGTAAAACTTCCGCCGTTATTTTCATAAAAGTATTTTTGTCATTTTCAATCGATAATAATAATTTGCTATGGGTACACCAATGATTGTACCATCGCATGCGATATTCCCGATAAAAGAATATTCCCCACCAATCGAATATTATATAACAACTTGCGTACTTTGAAAAAATTATAAATATTACCCACAACTATAACATTATATCAAATCCACACCATAATATTAAAAAAGTTATTTCGAGAAAATTAAATCTTTATTCATAAAATCTGGGGTCTCACAGCTTTACTAGTTTTACTTAGTTTACATTCGTTTGTATTTTTACATTATTTTTGACTTAGTTTACATTCTGAGTTACATTATTTTGTATGTATTATAGTTTAAACCTTGGCATTTAGTTTAATTTAGCTTAATGAGATGTTTGATATAGTTTAGTTTAGATTAATGGGATGTTTTTGATAACTTTTCATTTAGTTGGTTTTTGACATATTGTCGGCCTTGGTAATTGTAATTCGTGTTATTGGTTATATTGTTAGCATGTGTATGTGTATGTGCTGTTGGAATACAGTTACAGGTACAAGATGTAGGTTAAATCCCTGGATATTGCAAAAACAAATAAAATATTAAAAAAAATCACTATTCTCGACGGAATAGTACTATTCTCAACGGATTTCAGTCGGAAATAAGTCCTTCCCATTTTGTCCATGTGACACGTGTCACATCTATTCTCGACAGAATAGTACTACGCTCGACGAAATTCCGTCGAGTTTAAGGAATCTACAAATTATGTCACGCAGCCATGTGTCATGGGTATCCTAGATCGAATAGCCTCGACCGAAGAGTTGCAGTCGGACATATCTTAACCCCGACTGAATATTCAGTCGAGGATACATACGTCGATGTTAAGTATCTCCGACTGAAAGATCGACGGACTTAATTTCAACCTGCTTATATACAACCGAATTGCCGACCGAATATTCCGTCGGAAATAGAGTTAAAATTAACGGAAAATGCTTATAACCGACGAAGTATTCCGTCGAAAATAACCCTTTTTGTTGTAGTGAGGTGGCTAATACTACATTCATGTTCTTGATTAATAAACTGGCATAGTGAATTGAATTGGAATAAAGATATAGAAATCAGAGTGAAGCTTAGGGTGAAATCATAAGTCTAATTCTCCATTATTTGTTTGAAATTCCAGAGTTTGATATTTGCGATTGTTTTGTGATAGTTTATTTATTTATTAATTTAGTTTCTATAATTTTAAATCATTGAATTGAATAGTTTAATAGAATTAGGACTAATCGAAGATTGGTAATTGTGAAGTTAAATTTCTTACTAATTTGTCTCCGTGGGAACAATACTCTATTCATTACTATATTACTTGTTGACCACGTATACTTGCGTGTTTTGCGTATATAGATTTTACCCAACAAGTTTTTGGCGCCTTTGTCGGGGACAATTTAGTTTAGAATTTAATATTTTTGCAATATCAGTTTAATTAGTCCAGTTTTACTTAAACATTTTTTGTTTTTGTTTTGTTCTTCTTATTTCAGGTTTTTGAAATTGGTTTATGCAAACACGATCCAAAAATTCAGACTTGCTTCCTTTTTGAGGACGACATTGAACGAAGATTTCAGAGGTTAAGTAAGTGGATCAAGGAAACAAGGAACGAATTTGAAAACTCTGACATAAAAGAAGCAATGGCAGCTGAAGATCAGAAAGCGTTAAGGAACTTCGCCACACCCAAGGTGACTGAACTACAGTCGAGCATCACCAGGCCTGCAATTGCTGCAAATACAGTCGAAATCAACCCTGGGATGATTTAGATGATCCAGAATTCAGTTCAATTCGATGGATTGGCTAATGACGATCCGAATGAACATCTAGTCAACTTTTTGGAGATTTGCGACACCTTCAAGTATAATGGGGTGTCAGATGAGGCGGTGAGACTTCACTTGTTCCCATTCACCTTACGGGACAAGGCGAAGAGTTGGTTACACTCTCTACCGCCGGGATCGATAACTACGTAGGAAGACTTAGCTCAGAAATTCCTTGCCAATTTTTTCCCACCGGCAAAAACTTCCAAAATGAGGAATGACATAACAATGTTTGAGCAGCAACATGGGGAGTCGCTATATGACGCATGGGAGAGATACAAGGAGTTACTCAAAAAGTGCCCGCATCATGGATTGCCGAATTGGTTGCAAATTAATACTTTTTATAACGGACTACATGGGAATCTCAGACTAGTATTAATGCAGCGTCGGGTGGAGCATTCATGGCTAAGAGTTATGAGGAGGCTTACAATTTGATTGAGACCATGACGGCTAACAACTACCAGTGGCCCACATCAAGAATGACACATGCAAAGGCAGCTGGGGTATTAGAAGTAGATGGGGTGACAGCAATACAAGCACAAATTTCTGCGATGTCCAAGAAGTTGGATGCCATGACAGGGCTCTCAGTACACCAAAGTTGCGATAGTATATGAATTATGCTGTGGGTGACCATGCTACTGATCAACAAGACAATCAATCCAAATATCCATGAAATTCGTAGGTAGCTACAACAGGGGTCCAAAAAATATGTACCAAAACACTTACAATCAGGGGAATAGGAACCACCCAAATTTCTTATGGAGTAATACCTAGCAAAATCAAGCTCCACGACCATCATATCCCCCAGGTTTTCAGAATCACCAATAATCGGCTCAACATTAGGAAAGAAAATCAGATTTAGAAGAGTTGTTGCCAAAGTACATAAATAACAATGAGGCAACAATGAAAAATCAAGCAGTGGCAATAAAGAACTTGGAAAATCAGATGGAGAAAATTTTCTTAACATTAAATAACAGGCCGCAAGGGACCTTACCGAGTGATACAGAGAGAAATCCAAAGGGGAACTACGAACAGTGTCAGGCAATTACGTTGAGGAGTGGAAAACATCTCATTGGCAAAGATGTAGAAAATTCAGCGATATCAGATGAAAAAGTTGACGACTGTAAAGTGGTTGAAGGAAACAAGGGTGAGGATAAGCAAGGTGAGAAAACAAAGTTAGATGACAAACCAGTTGTATATCGTCCACCACCATTTCAACAGAGGGTCCAAAAACAGAAATTAGATAAGCAGTTCGCGAAGTTTTTGGAAGTGTTTAAGAAACTTCAGATTAACATCCCGTTTACAGAAGCCCTAGAGCATATGTCGAGTTATGCGAAGTTCATGAAAGGGATTCTGTCAATGAAAAAGAAATGGGAAGACTTCAAAATAGTGGAATTAACAAAGGAGTGTAGTGCGGTGTTACATCAGAAGTTGCCACCAAAGCTGAAAGATCCGGGGAGTTTCACTATTCCATGCACTATCGGGAACATGTCTTTTAATAAGTGCTTATGTGATTTAGGGGCGAGTGTGAACCTTATGCCATTGTCAAGATACACGTAATTAGGGTTTTCCCGCCGCCAAAGCTCTGAATATTTCATTTTCATTGGCGGATAGGATAGGTCAGTCACATATCCGAGAGGCATAGGAGAGGACATACTTGTTAAAGTGGATAAGTTTATATTCCCCACGGACTTTATTATTCTGGATTTTTAGGAGGACAAGAACATCCCGATTATCCTCGAGAGACCTTTCTTGGCTACGGGTATGACAGTCATCAACGTACAGAAAGGTGAACTTACCATGAGGGTCCAAGATCAAGAAATCAAATTTAACGTGTTCAAGGCCATGAAATTCCCTACGGATGAGGAAGAATGTTTCAAGATGGATATAATTGAGCAGATTATCAGTGAAGACATGGGCAAGAGCCTAGTCAATGATCCATTAGAAACAACATTATTGGGGGATGAAGAGTTCGATGACCCAGAATTTGTGGACTACTTACAGATGTTAGACTCATTGCCACGAGTTAGTCAATTGAGAGCACCATTTGAACTTTTACACATGGAGAAGATAGCCACAGAAAATTGAAACCATCATTTGAGGAACCACCAACTCTGGAACTCAAGCCACTCCCTAAACACCTCAGGTATGCGTATTTAGGCAATTCAAATTCTTTACCCGTTATTATTTCTGTTGCACTTAACGATTTATAGGAAGAAAAGTTGTTGAGGGTGCTAAGGGAACATAAAGCAGCGATAGGGTGGACGATCGCGGATATCAAGGGAATCAGCCCTTCGTTTTGCATGCACAAGATTCTGATGGAAGATGATGCAAAACCGACGGTGGAGCAACAACAACGACTTAACCCAATTATGAAGGAAGTGGAAAAAAAGGAAATTCTAAAATTGTTGGATGCCGGTATCATCTACCCGATTTCCGACAGTAAGTAAGTTAGTCCGGTTCATTGTGTGCCAATAAAAGGGGGAATGACCGTGGTACAAAATGAGGATAACGAGTTAATTCTGACAAGAACAGTGACAGGTTGGAGGGTGTGCATCGATTATAGGAAGTTGAATAAGGCAACCCAAAAAGATCATTTTCCGCTACCCTTTATCGATCAAATGTTGGACAGATTGGCTGGACATGATTACTACTGCTTATTGGATGGATACTCGGGCTATAACCAGATCGCCATCGCTCTTGAGGATTAAGAGAAGACTACATTTACGTGCCCTTACGACACATTCGCGTTTAGGAGAATGTCATTTGGTTTGTGTAATGCACCTGCTACCTTTCAACGGTGTATGATGGCCATTTTCTCAGACATAGTGGAGAAAAACATGGAAGTCTTCATGGATGACTTTTCTGTCTATGGAGACAATTTTGATACTTGCCTAGGAAATTTGGTAATGGTGTTACAACACTGCGAAGATACGAACCTTGTACTTAACTGGGAAAAATGCCACTTCATGGTTGAGGATGGCATAATTTTGGGCCACAAGGTACCGGCTCACGGACTGGAGGTCGACGAGGCTAAGCTGGAAACAATTGAGAAACTGCCTCCACCAAGCTCAGTAAAAGGAATTAGAAGTTTTCTGGGACATGTTGGGTTCTACAGAAGATTCATAAAGGACTTCTCTAAAATGGAAAAACCTCCGTGCGTCTTTTAGAGAAGGACTCTGTGTTTAATTTTGATGAGGAATGTAAGTCGGCGTTCGAGTTGTTGAAGAAGAAGTTAACTATAGCCCCCGTGATCGTCGCACCGAATTAGAATATGCCTTTTGAGCTGATGTGTGATGCAAGCGACTACGCAATTGGGGCTATTTTGGGACAACGCCGAGAGAATGTATTTCACGCCATATATTATGCAAGCAAAATGCTCACGGAGACTCAAATGAACTATACAATTATAGAAAAGGAATTTCTTGCAATGATGTATGCGTTTGACAAGTTCCGGGCATACTTGATCGGGACTAAGGTGATAGTCTACACAGACCATTCAGCTATTCGGTACCTAATTTCAAAAAAAGATGTTAAGCCACGACTTATTCGATGGATTCTCCTGCTTCAAGAGTTTGATCTAGAAATAAAGGATAGAAAGGGGACCGAGAATCAAGTCGCCGATCACTTGTCTAGGCCAGAAAATCAAGGGAAATTGATAGAGGACAAGTGCAAAATCAATGAATCATTTCCGGACGAGCAATTATTTGGGATAAATGCAGAATTTCCTTGGTACGCGAATTATGCGAATTATTTAGTGAGCAACGTTCTTCACCTGATGTCACAAGAAAATAGAAAAAGAAGTTTCTTAATGACGTAAAATGGTACATATGGGACGAACCCTATTTGTTCAAGAAGTGAGCCAACAAAATGATTAGAAGGTGTGTGCCCTACAGTGAAGTGAAGAACATTCTGTATGAGTGCCACTCATCTGCGTATGGCCTAACATTATGGTAGTGAGAGGACAACATCAAAGGTACTGCAATCTGGGTTTTATTGACCTACACTATTCAAGGTCTCCCACCAATTTGTCAAAACATGTGATAGATGTCAAAGGGTGGGCAACATTTTGAAAAGGAATGAGATGCCTCTACGAATGATTCTCGAAGTTGAAATTTTTGATGTATGGGGCATCGATTTCATGGGGCCATTCCCTTCCTCATTTTCCAATCAGTACATTTTGCTTGCGGTGGAATATGTGCCAAGGTGGGTTTAAGCAGTAGCACTACCTTCTAACGACGCTAAGGTGGTCCTTAAATTTCTACAGAAAAACATTTTCATGAGGTTAGGCATGCAAAGAGCAATTATAAGTGACAAAAATAGTCACTTTTGCAACAAATCATTCACAGCTCTATTGGCGAGGTATGGGGTCAACCACAAGGTAGCGACGACATATCACCCCCAAACCAGTGGACAGGCTGAGGTGTCAAACAGAGAAGTCAAGAAAATATTACAGAAAGTGGTGTATCTGAATCATAAGGATTGGTCGCTCCAATTGAATGATGCATTATGGGCATACCGGACTGCGTACAAGACACCGATCGGGATGTCACCATATCAACTATTGTACAGAAAGGCATGTCACTTACCAGTCAAGCTACATCATAGGGCTTATTGGGCAAGTCAAAAACTAAATTTTGATCAAGCAGCTGTAGGGGAAAAGAGATTACTTCAAATTAATGAGCTCGACGAATTTCGCCTTCAAGCCTACGAGAACTCCAAGTTATACAAGGAAAAGGTCAAGAGATGGCATGACCAGAAAATTATGTGAAGAACATTCGAGCTGGGACAATTAGTCCTTTTGTTCAACTCACGGTTGAGATTGTTCCCATGAAAGCTCAAGTCGAGATGGTTGGGACCATTCACTATAAAGCGGGTGTTCTCTCATGGAGCCGTTGAACTTTACAATCGAAATCTGTTAGAAACATTCAAAGTCAACGGTCAACGATTAAAGCACTATTGGGGTGGTGAGTCCAACACCGATGTCATTGCCATCACATTGTCCGACGCACCGTGAACAGGAAGTAGTCAGGCTGAATGACGGAAAATCAAGCGCTAATTTAGAGGCAACCCAATCTTTCGTTTATTTTTCGTATTTTCATTCATAATTGTTAGAATATAGTTTTTATTAAGTTATTAGGTAGGTATTATAGAGTAAAAGTTTTGTTAAATCTCTCAATCATACTCCAAGTGATCAATAATCTAATATCGTGCATATTTTATGGTTGCAGGAGGTGTCAAAAGTGAGTAATTACAACAATAGGCAAGAAAAGAAGAAAACAGGGCTAATTTTGAACTGTACAATTCGAATCCACAAGGTTGAAGTCAGGGACTAGCCGTCACAAGCAAGTATTTTTGGCTTTGCACCCTCCGGCCGGGGCGGGGTCCTTGATTTTAATCGACATTTTCTAAGCGCACACGCCGGGTCCCTTCTACTTCCCAACTACACGCCCACTACTCCTTCCTTCTTTCTCACCTAAACTACCCATTCTCCTACACAACACCCACGATTTACAACTCCTACCCCATTACTTCTACCTACGATTACTACAATCTCTCATCCCATTACTACACACAAACCCATTAACTCCATCAATCACTCATAACTTTCTCCCTCACGTCATCCACTATTATAAATTCACTCACTCAATCCCCAAATTCACCACATACACTCCACTCTTTCTACACAAGGCTACGAATTCAGCAAGATATTGGGGTAATTTTAGAGCACAATTCCACTTCATCTTCATCTTCTCTCACCAGAAGTGCCATAGAAATCACCTAGTTTGGGGGGAAGAAAATATTGTGCACACCAAGTATTCAACAGTTTGTGTGAACCAAGTTTGGGGGGAATTATTGTGTCTAAAGCAATCAATGGCTTCGCAACCCACACCGAAACGCCAAAGGGGAGAGAGTTCAAGGCCAACTCCGCCATCCCACTTATTCAACCACCGAAAGTTCAAAAGTGGCGCCGCCGCTGACCGGTACGATTACATGGTCACCAAGGCTCTTACACCGGAGCGGGGGTTGGCACCGGATGCCCACGACGGTGAGATGATGCAACAAATTTATCAGCAAGGGTGGGTCAAGTTCACTGAGGAGCCCGAGCCCGCCGCCGTTAATGTGGTCAAGGAGTTCTATGCAAACGCCAAGGACAAGGCACTGTTCAATGCCTTTGTGCGGGGTCGAATGGTCCCGTTCAGTGATGATGCCATCAACACATATTATCAATTGTGGGTGCCTCGATAGTGTCAGTATGCTAATTTGAGGGATTTTGACCCTGACTTTGAGGAGGTTAACAAGAACGTGACCAAGCCAGGTACAACATGGATAAAGGGTCAGAAGGGAGGCACGATGTTTCACAGCAAAGACCTCAGTCGGTATGGGAAAATTTGGTATGCATTCTTAAGCGCAAAACTGTTGCCATCCACACATACCTTCGACGTGACCAAAGAGAAGGCACTGCTACATTATGCTATTGTGCAAGACTTCCTCATCGACATTGGGGCCATCATCAGTTTTTCAATTCACCGATGCCTACGGGGCAACTTTTTGGGCAACTTGCCACACCCATCTCTCATTTGTGGACTATGTCGTAAAGCTAGAGTTTGATGGCCGATGATGAGCCCACTCAGATGACACTGCAACTACTAGACAACAGAATGATAGCGCAGTAGTCAGTGTGGGCCGGGGGCGAATCTCATCCTAGAGGTTTAGGATTTGTATTTCCATCAGCTTTAGAAGGCGAAGCTGACGTTGAAGACACCTCGAAGGATGAGGATGAGGCTATGGCAAATCAAGGAACCGAGCAGGTACCGCAGGTCGAGGCACTATCCAGTCCTCAATTTCTTGACTTTCAACGTCAAATGGATGCACACAACAAGGGAGTACGTCGGGAGATGCGGTGACTCGCATTGAGGCAAGACCACATGTTTGATTCTATGAACGCATCATTCGCCTCACTCAACACAATGTTTTAGAGTTTCAATCCAGCAGCGCAATTTCCATATCAGCAGCCGATGCCACTGCCGAGGTTTCCACCTAGTGACTCAGACGAAGAAGATCAACCACTACCTCCCCAAACTTAGGCGATTGCAGGGAAGTCCTCACACACTTAATTTTGATTATTTATCCAATGAGGGCATTGTATTACTTAAGTTTGGGGGATTTAAATTCTTGTTGCATGCATATGTAGTAGTTAGGTTTAAATTTGTCATTGCATTCTAGTTTTGCATCTTAATTAGGAATTATTATTGCATATTTTTGTTATTGCATTATTTTTATTCCTGTTATTATCGCATTCATTTTGTTATATAAAAAAAATAGTTCAAAATTGTGTTTGCATATGTCCAACAGTGTTACAGTTCATGTTATTTGTGGGCCAATGATGAGATTGAGAATAAGTTAACCAATACAGTATTGATTATTACAACTGTGATATAATTTCTATTATGAATCAAATCTTGCGCTTGTTTGAAACTGTTATAAAAAGGTTAGCATGCTAATAAAATCTATGTTAACTGGTTAGTTCAAATTGATACATAAATAGTTTCTAAAGGATAATGCTAGGGTAAATGAGAAAACGACAAGGATAGGCAGTTCAGGCGAAGATTAGGCAAGATCCTAAGTTTGGGGGAATATATGTGGAGTATATAAGCTTTTTATATAAAATAAAAAAAAAGAAAAAAAAGATTATATATTGTGACCAGTCTTGTTTCGGGGCCTTTGTTAATTGAGCAAGTACGCCCGAGGGGATTGTCTTTACACCTAGTGCCCTAAGGTCTTTTATGGTCTGGGAGTCGTTGGTGGAAAGCTCGCTAAGGGGTAGCACTGTCAGCCTAATGGGATGAGACGTCGCACAGTCATGTATGTTTATCTAAAAAAAAAAGAAAAAAAGAAAAGAAAATTAAAACGGGAAAAGAGCAAAAAGCCCCAGCATGAAAAAAATATGCATAATATCAATGAAGTATAAGTACCCTGCATGAACCCTTGATTTTGGTATTGTTTAGTTCTAGTTAGAATGTACCTATTTTTGAAAATTTTAAGTTGCATTGTTTGATTCCTTCTATGAAATTTATTATGTATTGAATTTGAGTCCGTATCAGTTATCATAGATGTTGAACACACACACACACACTATACCAGTGATGATGGTTTTTGATTTGAGAATTAATACGAAATTGTGGACTGGTTTTGGTGATTCATATTGTAGAGTTGTTTGTTTTCTCTGAGGTCGATGGGATAATTTTGATAGCATATAGATTATATTCATTCAATCTCATTGCATTGCATTGCATAGCATGTAGTTTGTTTTTTGCTCGAGGACTAGCACATTTTAAGTTTGGGTGATTTTGATAAGTGGATTTTATATCGACGAATCATTGTCCATTTCATGATTAATCGTAGCTATTTTCTTGTTTTCATGTTCTTTTTTATTTGTTTTGTGTTCTTTCATGTGTAGGGTGGTTAGTGTGATGAATAATGAGAAAAGGAGGCATTTGGTGCATAATCGGAGCAAGAATTGAAAAGTGCCAAAATCAGTTAATAGTGGACTAGCCCGCCGGGGCGGGTTGTCGTGAAATCTGGAGTCCTGGTTTGATCATAAGACTGCTAGGACGTGGATTGTTGGGACTTGTCCTGTCACTTGGACTCTAAATAGAAAGGGACTTCGGCCAGAACAGAGGGGGAGATATATATTGCACTAAAAACAATGAATCAAGGGAGACAAAGGCATATTACGAAGATCAATTCCAGTTTTTGATAGCAAGCTTTGGAGGAGTATTTAGAAGAGATTTTCGTGACGATTGCAGATTAAGGCTACGTGAAGGGTGGTTTTGCATTATTCTTTAACTTAGTTCTATATTTGTAATTGAAAGAATGTTTCCTTTAAATTATTCAGTTTTTATTTCATTCGTTATGAACTAATTCACTTTTTAGGCTTATAATGGATCCTTAGGTGAAACAATGATTTTGTAGCTTTGATTTCTAGTTCAATAAAGTATTTACAGTTTATCTATATTAATTTGAGCTTGAATTTATGAATTGCTTTATCAACAATTCTTTGTGAATTTGTATGGAATCGAGAGATGATATTCGAATCTAGACTTAGTTAATATAGCATGTGTTCATGAATTTTGTGAATAGCAGATTCTTGATTAATGTTAAGGTAGAGATATGCTTGACATCACATTCAATCGGATAGAGAGCTTAATATTAACCCTTCTTTGATTTCAGTTCATATAGAGATATAGTGAGTTGGTTGATTAAGGTGTTTAACTTGTTTCTATCTAAATTGTGGATTTAAGTTATTATGGTATTAGTGCATCGAGAGGTGGCTAATACTACATTTGTGTTCTTGATTAATTAACTGGGATAGTGAATTGAATTGGAATAAAGATATAGAAATCAGAGTGAAGCTTAGGGTGAAATCAAAAGTCTAATTCTCCATTATTTGTTTGAAATTCCAGAGTTTGATATTTGTGATTGTTTTGTGATAGTTTAATTATTTATTAATTTAGTTTCTATAATTTTAAATCATTGAATTGAATAGTTTAATAGAATTAGGACTGATCAAAGATTGGTAATTGTGAAGTTAAATTTCTTAGTAATTTATCTCTATGGGAATGATACTCTATTCATTACTATATTACTTGTTGACCACGTATACTTGCGTGTTTTGCGTATATAGATTTTACCCAACAGCAGCAGTCGTTTTTGCGTTAAAGATCTGGAGACACTACCTGTATGGGGAGAAAGTGGAGATCTATACAGGTCATAAAAGCCTTAAATATTTCTTCACCCAAAAGGAACTTAAAATGCGGCAACGACGTTGGCTCGAGTTGTTGAAAGATTATGATCATACCATCCAATATCATCCTGAAAAAATAACGTGGTAGCTGAAGCATTGAGTAGAAGATCATATGCGGGTACGAGTGCAATGTTGTTAATACAAAGGCCCATTTTGTATGACTTGCAAAGGATGGAGATAGAGGTTAAGGCTCCAAGTACTCACATGATGATATCAAGCATACGAGTAGAACCGACTTTAATCAATAAAGTTAAAGCTACTCAAGCTACGGACATGGAGCTGATACGTATGAAGAATAAAGTGCAAGAAGTTGCTATTCTAGAAGCAAGAATCGATGAAGAAGGAATACTTTGAGTTAACTCCAGACTTTGTGTTCCTAACGATTCTGACTTGAAACATATAATCATGATGGAGGCACACAACACACTGTTTGCAATCCATCTTGGTAGTACCAAAATGTATCATGATCTTCGATATACATTTTGGTGGAACATTATGAAGAGAGAGATCGCGGAGTTTATCTCGGGATGTTTAACTTGTTAACGTGTAAAGGCAGAGAATCAAGTGCCAAAGGGTCCATTGCAACCACTTGAGATTCCAACATGGAAGTGGGAACACGTTACTATGGATTTTGTTACGGGTCTTCCCAAGGTTTCTGAAGGCATATATGCAATTTGGGTTATTGTTGATATATTAACCAAGTCTACCCATTTCTTGCATATACGGGAGACTCATTCCCTTGAACGTCTTGCTAGTATTTACGTAAATGAGAATGTGAGATTGCATGGCATGCCAGTATCCATAGTTTCGGATTGTGACCCAAGATTCACTTCACAATTTTGGGTTAGCTTGGAGAAAGCTATGGGCACGGATTTACGATTCAATTCGGCATACCATCCTCAAATAGACGGACAATCAGAAAGGACTATTCAAACTCTTAAAGATCTATAAAGATTTTGTGTCCTAGATTTCAAAGGGAGTTGGGATAAGTACCTACCATTGGTGGAATTCTCCTACAACAACAGTTATCAGGCAAGTATAGGTGTGGCTCCATTTGAAGCATTGTATGGATGAAAGTGTCGCTCTCCAGTATGCTGGGATGAGGTGGGAGAAGCAACATTTTTGGGACCAAAATTGGTACGCATAACTACAGAAAAGATCCAAACGATTCGATAACTTATACAAACGACACAGGATCGACAAAAGAGTTATGCGGATCTTCATCGAAAGGACGTGGAATTTAATATTGGGGATCATGTATTGTTACGTATTGCTCCATGGAAGGGAGTTACAAAATTTGGAAAGAGGTAAAAGCTCAATCCAAGATTTGTTGGTCCATTTGAGATTCTTGACCGAATAGAAAATGTGGCCTATAGACTCGCATTACCTCCAAGCATATCTCGTGTTCATAATGTTTTTCACATATCTATGTGTTGGTTGATTTCGCAATCAATGAATACGTGCAAGTATACACGGTCAACAAGTAATAAAGTGATAAAATAGAGTGTCGATCCCACAGAGAATTCTAATTAATAAATTCCAACTACTAGCACTATATCAACCCAATTTTATTTAAACAATGATAAATTATGATTTTCTGAAATATTGAAACTAAATTAAACAATTAAAGATATTGCTCTAAAATAGACAAATAAATAAACAAAGATTTTAATGAATGATTTTCGATAAATAATGATTAAGACTTCAATATTCCCAATTATGAACTATAAATCAATTATCCAATTATCTCAATTATTATGTCTACTGAATTATTAACAGGAATTCTCAAATGTCAAAAGTCCTTTTCCAAGTAAACAACTGACTTCTATTTAATCCAGATTAATCTTGCTATATTCTTATGCAAAACAAATGAATAAAACTCCTTCATTTCCAATTCCTTATTTGTTAAATGCGGTGAATAGATATTTCCATTCAATTCACAAACCTAATTATTCACTGTGCAAATAACTAAGTCACACGTTATCAAACCCAATTCTAACCCTAGAATTCGTCTTTCAATTCCTTCTAGAGTAACAAGGTAATTATTGGCCAAATAATTAATCAATAGATGCAAGGCATGATAAACAATTAACTTCAACATAAATAATTGGAAGAACTTGAACAACTAATTTATAGCCATAAAAGGTTCAATTGAAATCTTAATTAAAGAATTAGTTCATAACGGAAATAAAAACCAATAATCGTTTGCAAATCATCCTTAAAGAATTACAAATTGAAAATAAGGAGAAGAAGAAGAAAACTCTGTAGCCAATCTTTAGTCTTCAAGTAATCCTTGTGTAGCCTCCAATGAATGAATGAATTGATAAGATGCTTAATTACAGCACTTGGTCTCTTTTTATAGCTTGCCACAATCTCAATTCAATTAGGCTTCAAATAACCTTCACTAATCAATTCATCCTAAAAGTCAACGCTCGCGTCTCGGTCAACTGAGGTTTCACCCCAACGCCCCGGCGCTAGGATTAACAAAGGATAGAGCGCCCCGGCGTTGTAGGCTGAATATTTACCGTCATGCCATTAAAAGCTTAAAATTCCCAGAAATGCCCCTGCAGCTCCCGAATCTGCAAAATAACAACTAAACACACTAAAAATGCTTCTAAATAACTTGAGAATACAATAATTTAAGTCCAAATATATAAAATTCATGGGTATATTACCCAATCATCAAATACCCCCAAACTTAAATCGTTGCGTGTCCTCAAGCAACAAAACACAAATCAATACTAAACAATACAAAAATGACAAATCATGCAAATGCAACTAACTAAACGATCGAATTCCAGCAATCCAATAGCTCCGAGGTGGATCGATGAGGTGTGGTCTAATGGCAATATGATACGATAATCGAAACCAAAGGTCTTGGAGTATTGGGCTCTTTTTGCATATTCAAAGGTGCCTAAGCGTTGGGCCAAAATCCTCTCTTGTTGGGAGCGCAAGGTATGATGATCATCTGAAATATAATTTGTTCAAGTGCTGGACATAATTCCTCTCTCTGAAATCAAGAATTCACTGAAGAGTGTTATACAAGAATATATGCTAGCAATTCTAATAAAAATGAACTACAATATAAGGACAAAAATTGTAAATGAATAAAAATAAAATAACTAAAAATTTGGGTTGCCTCCCTGTAGCGCTTGGTTTTTAGTCGTCAGCCTGACTTGGCTGGTATTGCTCTATTGTGCACGGGTTCGGAGAAGTACATGATCGTAGCTTGACGTTTGATGGGACCACTCCAATAATGTTTCAGACGTTGGCCGTTAACCTTGAATGTACGCTTTGAGTTCGGTTCCTCGACCTCAATGCTTTCGTTTGGAGCGACAAATATAATCACAAATGGCCCGGACCACCGGGATTTCAATTTCCCAGGAAATAAACGCAAGCGTGAGTTGAACACTAATACTTGTTGGCCTGGTTCAAATGTTCTATCCAGAATTTTTTTATCGTGCCAGGCTTTGACTTTCTCCTCGTAGAGCTTAACGTTTTCATAAGCATTGAACCGGAATTCATCCATCTCATTTAATTGCAGTAATCTTTTCTCACCGGCTACTTGTAAGTCGAAGTTAAGTTTCCGTATGACCCAGTGTGTACTGTGTTCTAGCTCGACCGGGAGGTGACACACATTTCCATAGACCATTCTGTACGGTGACATGCAGATCAGATTTTTGTAGGTTGTTCGATATGCCCATAGAGCATCGTCAAGACGCAATGACCAATCTTTTCGTGACGGATTGACCACTTTTTCCAGAATTCGCTTGACCTCCCTATTTGAGACCTCCGCTTGACCATTGGTTTGGGGATGATATGCAACGGCAATTTTATGACGAACCCCATACTTTACAAGTAATTTTGTGAACTGCTTATTACAGAAGTGAGTCCCCTCATCACTTATTATCGTTCTCAGCGTCCCAAATTGTGTGAAGATGTTTTTCTTTAAAAATTGGAGAAAAATGCTGGCATCATTCGTGGGTAACCCTGCGGCTTCTACCCATTTGGAAACATAATCGACCTCTAACAAGATGTACTGATTATTGAAAGATGATAGGAATGGTCCCATGAAATCGATTCCCCAAACGTCGAACAGTTTAACCTCCAAAATTGTGTTGAGTGGCATTTCATTTCGCTTGGAGATATTACCTACGCGCTGGCATCGATCACATTTCAGCACAAAGAGGTAAGCATCCTTGAGTAAAGAAGGCCAGAAAAATCCCGATTTTAGCACTTTTGCTGCTGTTCGATCACCGGAATAATGACCTCCGTAATCTGAGGAGTGGCAATGGCCTAATATACTATCAATTTCTTCATGAGGCACACAACATCTAATCATTTGATCGACGCAAGCTTTAAACAAGAATTGTTCATCCCAATAGTATTGCTTAACATCGTGTAAGAACTTCTTACGTAGTTGTGAAGTCAAATCTGGTGGTAACACTTTGGCAACCACGTAGTTCACATAGTCAGCATACCAAGGCAATATTGTGGTTACCTGGAACAGTTGTTCATTCGAAAATTTTTCATTAATCAGTATGTTGTCTTCCTTCTGTACCTCTGCGTTTTCTAACCGAGAAAGATGATCCGCCACTTGATTTTCTGTACCTTTTTTATCCCGGATCTCTAGATCAAATTCTTGTAACAACAGTACCCACCGTATTAATCGCGGTTTTGCATCCTTCTTCTCAATCAGATATTTAATTGCAGAATGATCAGTGTAGACAATTACCTTAGTGCCAATAAGATAAGCTCTGAATTTGTCGAAGGCAAACACCACTGCAAGTAACACTTTTTTGGTGGTTGTGTAGTTCAACTTAGCGTCCGTCAACGTCTTGCTAGAATAATAGATAGTGTGAAAAATCTTGTCGTGACGTTGACCCAAAACTACTCCGACCACGTAATCACTAGCGTCGCACATCAATTCAAACAGTAAAGACCAATCGGGCGCTACAATGATTGGAACAGAAACCAATTTTTTCTTTAATATCTCAAATGCCTCGATACATGACTGATCCATTTTGAACTGTACATCTTTCTCCAAGAGGGAACATAAAGGTTTCGAGATTTTAGAGAAGTCCTTAATAAAGCGTTTGTAGAAACCCGCATGTCTCAAGAAGTTTCGAATTCCTTTTACAGATGATGGAGGAGGCAGTTTCTCAATTGTCTCAATTTTTACTCTATCCACCTCTAATCCGGATGCAAAAACCTTATGCCCAAGAATAATCCCTTCTTGCACCATAAAATGGCATTTTTCCCAGTTAAGCACCAGGTTAGTCTCCACGCACCGCTTTAACACTAAAATTAGATTTGTCAAACATAAATTAAAGCTATCCTCGAACACAGAAAAGTCATCCATGAATACCTCAAGATTCTGTTCGACCATGTCAGAGAATATCGCCATCATACATCGTTGAAAGGTTGTTGGCGCATTACATAAACCAAAAGACATACGCCGGAATGAAAACGTACCGTAAGGACATGTGAACGTGGTCTTTTCTTGATCTTCCGGAGCTATGGCAATTTGATTATACCCGGAATATCCATCCAGCAGACAGTAGAATTGATGTCCCGCTAACCTGTCCAACATCTGATCAATGAACGGCAAAGGGAAGTGATCCTTGCGAGTGGCTTTATTCAACTTGTGGTAATCAATACATACTCTCCAGCCTGTAACAGTTCTAGTCGGGATAAGCTCATTAGCGTCATTCTTTACCACCGTCATACCCCCTTTCTTTGGTACACACTGTACTGGACTTACCCACGAACTGTCTGAGATTGGGTAAATAATACCGGCATCCAACCATTTTATAATCTCCTTCTTCACCACATCTTTCATAATGGGGTTTAGCCTTCTTTGCATCTCAATGGTTGGTTTTGACCCCTCTTCTATTAAAATCTCGTGCATACAAAATGAAGGGCTAATATCTCGAATATCCGCTATAGTCCACCCAATTGCTGTTTTGAACTCTCGCAGAACCCGTAGCAGTTTCTCCTTTTGCGTGTCAATTAACTCCCTCGAAACGATAACTGGTATAGTTGCATTTTTTACCAGACAAGCATACTCAAGATGAGACGGTAGTGGCTTTAATTCCAACTCTGCTGGCTCTTCTATTGAAGGTTTACACTTTTTACCTTCCGATTCAGACTCATCAATGGTGTCGAATGGTTTATTATTTTTCCTTAAGAATGATATCGAATCCAACCATTTGATATGCTCAATGTCCTCTTCAATACTGTAGTCGTCTATTCCGAACAACATGGATTCTATCGGGTCCTCTGAGTAATTGCCGCAAAACTTATGATTAACTAACTCATCCATTAAATCCACCCACAAACACTCTCCTTTTTCCTTCGGATAAGACATTGAGTTAAACACATTAAAAGTGACCTGTTGATCTTCAACTCACATTGCCAATTCTCCTTTCTGTACGTCGATCAATGTTCTCCCCGTTGCTAAAAATGGTCGCCCGAGAATGATGGGAATTTCCTTATCTGCTTCACAATCCAAGATAACGAAATCTGGTGGGAAGATGAATTTATCCACCCTTACTAATACGTCTTCAACGATACCTCATGGATATGTAACTGATCGGTCTGCCAACAATAAACTAATATTTGTCAGTTTTGGTGCCTTGAGCCCAAGCTGACTGTAGACTGATAATGGCATCAAATTAATACTGGCCCCCAAATCACATAATGCTCTTCCCAAAATCTGGTTACCAATTTCGTATGGAATAGTAAAACTACCTGGATCTTTCAACTTCTATGCAGAATTGTTCTCGATAATTCACAAGATTCTTCTTGCTTAGCACTACGGTTTCAAAATCACCCAGTTTTCTTTTCTTTGACAACATATCCTTTATAAACTTAGCGTAGCTCGGCATTTGTTCTAAAGCTTCGGCAAATGGGATGTTGATATGCAATTTCTTGAAAATATCCAAAAATCTTGAAAACTGCTTATCTAACATGGATTTCTGAAACCTCTACGGATACGGTATGGGTGGCATTGTGATAGTTGGTTCCGGTGCATTCTGCTCTATGATTTCATCTTTATCTTTCCTGATTTCAACAACTTCTTCTATTTTAGCTGTTGCGTTGTCCCCCTTTTCCTTATCCTTAACTGTTTCTTGCAAATCCTTCCCACTACGTAAAGTTACAGCCTTGCAATGCTCGTTTCTTCTTGGATTTATTTATGTATCACTCGGGAGTGTTCTTAGTGGACGGTTATTCAATGCATGTGCTATTTGCCCCACTTGATTTTCCAGATTCTTAAGCGATGTCCCTTGGCTTTGCAAAGTCAGCTCTACTTGATTCATTTTCTTATCTTGTTCCTCATTCCTTTTGTCAGACGCTCTAATGAATTTTTCTAAGGCTTCTTCCCAACTTGATTTCCTCTCTGGTTGTTGTTGAGTCTAATTTTGAAATCCGGAGGTGTTTTGTTATCTAGGTGCTTGAGTTGCAGCTTGATTGTTACTCCATGAAAACCCTGGATGATTTCTCCAACCTGGATTATATGCATTTTGAGTCGGATACGGTTGAGTTGAGCGATTGTAGCTTCATACGAACTGTGCTGATTCAGAATTTATGGCACATTGATCCGTAGCATGACTCCTAGCACATAATTCACAAACCATCGCTACTTGCTGTGCGGTTTGTGGACGTCATATTTCCATATGCTTAGCTATTGCGGTTACTTGTGCTGTTAATGCTGTCATCGCATCCAATTCATACTTTTCCAATGCTTTCGGATGATTAGACCTCGTCATGGGCCACTGATAGTTGTTGGTGGCCATTGTCTCTAACAACTGATATGCCTCATCAAAACTTTTAGACATGATCGCTCCCCCTGCTGCTGCATCAATACTAGACCTCGTGGATGCATGCAAACCATCACAAAATATCCCTAATTGCATCCACTGCAGAATTCCATGATGAGGGCACTTACGGAGTATATCCTTAAGCCTTTTCCACGCCTAATATAATGATTCTGAATTAAATTGTGCGAAAGTGTGAATATCGTTCCGTAGTTTTGCCGACTTCGCTGATGGGAAGAACTTAGCTAAAACTTTTTGAGCTAAGTCATCCCAAGTGGTGATTGAGCCAGGAGGAAAAGAGTGTAACCAGCTTCGTGCTTTATCTTTCAAAGTAAACGGGAACATCCTCAACCTTGTAGCATCTTTCGATACATTGTTAAATTTGAAGGTATCGTAAACTTCCAAGGAAATCAAGATATGCTCATTAGGATCATCTATCGAATTACCCCCAAACTGATATGTATTATGTAGCATTTGAATTGTTCCCGGTTTTATCTAGAAACTGTTCGCATTGATTGCCGCCCTCTTAATACTCGACTGCAAATCCGTGACATCCGGCATGGCGTAATCCCTAAGTGATTTCTATTCATTATCTGCCATGTTCACGGGTATTTCCTGGTCTGCCAGTTCTTCTTCCAAATGTTTAACCTCACTATTCAAACGCAATTTCTGAAACTTCCTTTCGATGTCGTCTATATACAGAAAAAGTTCCTTTTTAGCTTTCGATCTAGTGTGCATACACTCACAAGAATGCCTGCCAATCCAAGAAGAAAAATAAGAAACATTTAAATTAAGACCGAATTGATTATAACTAATATGAAATTAATATTAATAAAAATTCCCCGGTAGCGGCGCCAAAAACTTGTTGGTTGATTTCGTAATCAATGAATACGTGCAAGTATACACGATCAACAAGTAATAAAGTGATAAAATAGAGTGTCGATCCCACAGAGAATTCTAATTAATAAATTCCAACTACTAGCACTATATCAACCCAATTTTATTTAAACAATGATAAATTATGATTTTCTAAAATATTGAAACTAAATTAAACAATTAAAGATATTACTCTACAATAGACAAATAAATAAACTAAGATTTTAATGAATGATTTCCGATAAATAATGATTAAGACTTCAATATCCCCTATTATGAACTATAAATCAATTATCCAATTATCCCAATTATTATGTCTACTGAATTGTTAACAGGAATTCTTAAATGTCAAAAGTCCTTTTCCAAGTAAACAACTGACTTCTATTTAATCCAAATTAATCTTGCTATATTCCTATACAAAACAAATGAATTAAACTCCTTTAATTCCAATTCCTTATGTGTTAAATGCAGTGAACAGATATTTCCATTCAATTCATAAACTTAATTATACACTATGCAAATAACTAAGTCACACATTATCAAACCCAATTGTAACCCTAGAATTCCTCTTTCAATTCCTTCTAGAGTAACAAGGTAATTATTGGCCAATTAATTAATCAATAGGTGCAAGGCATGATAAACAATTCACTTCAACATAAATAATTGGAATAACTTGAACAACTAATTTATAGCCATAAAAGGTTCAATTGAAATCTTAATTAAAGAATTAGTTCATAACGGAAATAAAAACCAATAATCGTTTGCAAATCATCCTTAAAGAATTACAAATTGAAAATAAGGAGATGAAGAAGAAGAAAACTCTTTAGGCAATCCTTAGTCTTCAAGTAATCCTTGTGTAGCCTCCAATGAATGAATGAATTGATAAGATGCTTAATTACATCACTTGGTCTCTTTTATAGCTTGCCACAATCTCAATCCAATTAGGTTTCAAATAACCTTCACTAATCAATTCAGCCTAAAAGTCAACGCTCACGTCTCGGTCAACTAAGGTTCCGCCCCATCACCCTAGCGCTGGGATTAACAAAGGATAGAGCGCCTCGATGCTGTAGGCTGAATATTTACCGTCATGCCATTAAAAGCTTGAAATTCCCAGAAATGCCCCTGCAGCTCCCAAATCTGTAAAACAACAACTAAACACACTTAAAATGTTTCTAAATAACTTGAGAATACAATAACTTAAGTCCAAATATATCCAATTCATGGGTATATTACCCAATCATCACTATGCTTCGTAAATATGTGAAAGACCCGAACCACAGTATTAGGTTAGAACCAGACGAGATAGCCAATGATTTAACGTACGAGGAGGTACCTGTTAAGATCTTGGATAGGAAAGAGCATGTCCTATGCACCAAGGTTATACCACAAGTTAAGGTTTTGTGGATGAACCATGCTATTGAAGAAATGACCTGGGAGTTGGAATCAGAAATGAAATCGAGGTATCCTCACCTTTTCGAAATACCAGGTATGTACTTCAATTTCGAGGAAGAAATTTTATAAGGAGGGGTGGTTGTAAGACCCCAACTTTTTGATGAATAAAGTCGAATTTTCTCTATTCATTATCTTGAAATAATAAGTAGTTAATTTGATAGAATGTTTTGGTTATGGGTGAAATGTGAAAATTTTGCAAAATAAGAAAGTGATTATAAAATATTCATTTTGTTGGGGAATATTCGTTTGGTCGTGGAATATTCTTCATTGGGGAATATTCGTATGCAGACAAGCAAATGCCATTTATGGGCTCCATAACGGATAACTGTCGGATGAAGAAAACGACAAGTTTGAGTTTTTATAAATAATGGCGTAATTGTTACCATTAACACTGTTGGATTACCTGGTGGTTAAAATACGATGTACGCGTGGTTGCATGCGAGGCACGCGGTATTGCACAGTATTTTTGAAATTATTGATTCTTACGTAAGAAGGCACTACTCAATAATTGTTAGAGTAATTACTATTCAATATTTTATTTTATTGATTCAATAATTGTTGCGTTGATATTTTATATTATTATTGTTTCAATAATTGTCACTGCACAATATTTCCCATTATCAGATCAATAATTCATATAGTTTTGAATAATATTATTTGATAGCATTATTGGCAATGTCAAAAAAGTTCTATCTAGGAAAGGGGTTTGGTCACCTAATTGCGTGCTAGTAAGGAAAAATCCTTATCGGAAAGCCCCTCTTTCCTGGGAACGACCTGGTTATCATAATTGTGATTCTGTAATATTATTTGTGAATAATTAATTATTGATTTATATGATAAGGAAATATTTATTTTATGTGGATATAAATGATGGATATATTTATTGTGGTTATAAATGAAGGAATAAATGCTGAGGTGTTTTATCAGTATTTTATCGGAATAGAGGTGTTGAAAATCGTCCGTATGTGAATTTCGATCATTTTTCGTTTGGAATTTGGAAACACTTGCACTTACAAAGTTGTAGAGAATTTAATTTCCTATGGAATAGACATGAGATTCAAATTTTTCTGATAAAAGGGCTATTTATTATGAATTATTGAAGTTTCAGAAATAAATATTTTTATTAAAAACATGGTGGGCCCCACTTTTGGTTAGTGAGAAATAAAATGTGCTGGAATTTATTTTCAAAAGTGGTGGGCGTGAATAGTAGCGAGTAAAAGCCATCGTGCAGAGTTAGTCTCTGCTAATGGCGTTCTAAGCATTTTCCTATAAATATGGTGCTTATTTAGAATTGAAAATCACACCAGAAACAAGTTTTCTCTCTTTCTCTCTCTATATTATCGAGCATATTTTTTGAGTATTTAGATACTTTGTGAGTTACTATTCATCAGTACAAGTTTCCTTCAGCCATATACCTGATATTTCAGCCGGAAGTACTGTTCTTTTGAGGTAAGGGATGTTATTTTCTTCATAATGATGTTATTCTTTCAATATTATTATACCGAAATATTGGTATGGATTTTATTGTGGAATTTCTATCTTTTTGTGTCGGGGTTACTATTCACGTATACGACACTATTCACGAATACGACACTATTCACAAAAAAATGAAATTTTCTTTTCTTTGTCCAAGTTGTCTATTATGGTTATTATCTTTGATTGTATCCATGTTTTGATCTTTATTCTTGAATTGTGCCCCACAATTGATTATTATAAGGTATTTTTGAACTTGGATTAACTAAAGTATGAATCCCTAATGTTTGATCTTTTATCTCACTGGATTTGTTTTTTTTAAGATATTTTTCATCATCATCAGTCCTAAAATGATGATATTACTGAATATCTTTGGCATGTAGTGCAAAGATAAATGATTAGCTAATGAATATCTTTGGCCCGTAGTGCAAAGATGAACAGGTGTTGAGATGAACATGATCAACTGGTGATACAAATGAATATCTTTGGCCTGTAGTGAAAAGATGAATATTTGATTCAAGATGTATATTGATTGATGTTACAGGGATAAAATATTGATGATGGACTTTTAAATCTTTGAAGATAGTAGAATTCTTTCTCTACTTGACTCTTCTAATGGATTCTTTGTTTCACTGCAGCGTTGTTGATCTAAAACTTGTTGTCAATTATATTTTATCAGATTTTTCCCTGTTGAAGACTAATGATAAATTATTGTATATTATCTTAGTCATAATATTCTTTACTGGGCTAGTTAAGCTCATCCTTTTCCTTTTTGTTCCATTTTTCTTCTTAGGAGGTGAGAACATAGCAGGAACAAGCCGGGGTATGGAGTGATGGTTCAGGATAGTTGTTTTAGTAGTCCTCACTATTTTGTAAAATAGTGTATCAATAATTGTAATGAGGACTCCTTTTGAGTTTGTTACATGTCTATTAGACAATATTTGTATTCAAACTCATAGTATATGTGTTGTCGTATTTTGCACAAAAATTGTAATACTGAGGTTTTATTTGTTTCTGGACCATGTATTTGGCGACTCAGAATGGGTGATGTATAACTATTTTGGGGGCGTAACACTTATCTTATACGTTTAACATATAACGTGAAATTTTCTACTCAAATAATCATTTATTCAAAAACTTGGTTTACTATATTAACCAGTGTTCAGATAAATATCTACTATCTTTATACCAACTTATTTCATTAATCCATCATAGATTCATATTCATAACACTTGACATACTATAGCACATATTGCTTTAAACATCCGTTATCCCTTTTGCGACCCAAAAGTTGGGAATCGTTGCCACAACTTATACAAAATATTACATTACACCGACATACTTTTCATATACACTACATAGAATCATACATATTCAAGTAATACTAATACTACTCATTTCCTATGCCTTCACTAAGGATCAATTGCTTAGTATTCTATATATTCACATCATTCTCAATAATCCATTCACACCTAACTATACCTAGTTCATCCAACTTATAACACATTATGAGTTTAAGAACTCACCACAAACATATGAGTTTAAGAACTCGACATTGACCACATATTCTTTAACTTTACTCTACCTATCAGTTATATTATCATTTTTGGCTCTGGTACTATATTTTCCAGTATAATCACCTCATTAGGGTTGTTTTAACTGTGAGCCTCTATTTCAGCTATTGGCTTTGATATTGGCTCGGTTATAGAGGTTGACTCCTTCTTTATGATCTAAAGGTACCCTAATCTTTTCTATCTGACATCTATACACATAAATTATCTAGATTAGCACATAGTATATACATACAACAAATACTAGTTTTATATAAGTTATCTTTTATTTTCTTTGACGATGAACTTATTCAATTCATCTCCTTTTTAAACTCTATATGAGTTATTAGTATTTTTAACATTTTCCTCTGTCCCAAGGTTATGGCCTAAGGTCTATCCCACCTAAGGTTTATAACCCTAAAGCTCTGATTCCATGTTGTAACGCCCCCAAATTCAGGTACTTGAAACCCGAACTCGGTGCTTCACGATACCATTTCTATGAGCGGAATAATACTAATAATAATAACAATAATATAAAAATCAAACTTAATTTACATATATCAGAGTCTAATCCCAAGTACGCAACCTTTACTATAATTCCTTACATAATAGATAATACATATCATTGTCTTAATACAGTTTAACTATTAAAAAAGATACCAATAAACATATTCTGTTTGTTTCCCTTTTTCCCTTATTCTTGGTCAAACCTTCTAGCTTTTCACACTTAGCTGAAAACATTTAAATTAAGCAAGGATGAGCATTTGAGTGACCAGAAAGCAATAACAATTATAAATATTAGTTGAAAGGATTAAATGTTTTCTTTATACATCACTTCTACAACGATTCAATAGTTGTGAAGTAAACTAAACCGATAATAATAACATAACAACTCTATATCACATTTTTGAAACTACGTATTGACTATAAATAGGGTTAAGGTGACATACTATGAACATTATTTTTAATTTTTCGATAAGGTTAAACAGAACTTCATCTGCAAACCGTCATAACTTATGGGCGCAAGGGTGCACATCTCATTTCCCCTGTATTGATTAATACTGCATTCAAGAACGATATTATCGTTCATCTTATCTGCCTTTGGCACACAAAAGTTTTCCCAGATTAGGGATGTTCATACTTAGTCGGGAATCCGAACCAAAACAATTTGATTGGATATAATAAAGTTCTATCATATTCAACGATATTTCTAAATCTGTGTCTTAGCTGGGTAAAATAGCTTAGACGGCTTTTAATTAATGTATACATACGGGGAATAAATAAGTATATATAAATATATCAACATGTGATTAAATAAAATGATTATCCAAGTGAGGTCACTTGTATAACAATATTTAGAAATTAACGAACAGAATATATATCTGAATCATATAATATAATATCATGTTGATAAACAATGATCGGATATATTATATATAACAATAGGGTTAGTAATCAAGCATAATAATAATAATATAATTCTGAAAGTTTCTTACTCATGTCCATTACATAAAGAAAATGCAAAGGTAGGATACTTGCATGGTCTGCTGCTTACAATACGCAACTCTGTTTTATCTTTTATATAGCAACCTATCATTAATAAGACCATTTTACTTATTAGAATAACATATCGTAACACATAATACTGCTATTTGCAGTCAGCACATAACATAATCACATTGTCACACATATTCTACAATCATTGAATCACAAACAAACATTAATACAGTCAAAATATATAAGTCCATATCAATTTCTACAACATGTCGGTGTACCAACGGCTTTATCGGGTAGTTATCGAGTGTAAGACTCTATCCTGTAGTTCAATATAACTTGAACAGTGGTCAAATTATTTTAAATGACTTAAAATAATTTTTTAAACAATTATTATAATTTATCATGATTTTTCAAACACCGGAATCATTATTAAATGATTTAAATATTAAATAATTCTATTATCATTAATATTTATTTAATATTAAACTATTAATGAAACCATTGCCAAAATATTAATGTTATTTATAATAACTTAAAATACTTATTAATATTACCTTAAATGATTTTTAAAAGAATTAAAATCATTTTTAAATAATTATCATTAATATTAAAGTATTATTTATCGAAATATTAAAAGTCATTAATTATAACTTAAATTATTTTTAATTCATGTATATCTTTTTTAAATGATTTTAAAATTAATAAAACCATTTGAAAACTATTTATTTAATATAATTATTAAATTAATGTAATATCATTAATATTAAATTATTAATGAAATTATCCTTTAAATATTAAAAGTTATATTTTATAACTTCAAATATCTTTAAACACTTTATTTTCATTTAAAATGATTTTTATAATATTAAAATCATTTTAAAATAATTTATTTAATATAATTATTAAATAACTTTAATATCATTAATAAATAAATAATTAATAAAACTTACCTTTAAATATTGAAAGTTATATTTTATAACTTAAAATATTTTTAAACTCTTTATTTTAATTTAAAATGATTTTTCTAATATTAAAAATCATTTTTAAATTAATTTATTCAATATAATTATTAAATAAATCTATTATCATTAATATTAAATAATTGATGAAATTTGCTTTAAAATATTAAAAGTTATATTTTATAACTTAAAATATTTTAAATAACTTATTATCATTTAAAATGATTTTAATATAATAAAATAATTTGTAATTTATTTATTTAATGCATTTATTAAATAAATTAAATATCAATAATATTTAAATAAATACTAATATTTATGAAAAAGATTTCAAATTATTAAAAGTTAATTTTTTATAACTTAAAATAATTTTTAAAATAATTTTTGTAATTTTCGAAAATTAATTACTATTTTTAAATGATTTTTGGAAATTAATTAATTAAAATTAACTAAGTCTGTCGTTAAAGCCTTTGGCGACAGAAAGCGTCGCCTTAGGTGTTCTTGAGTCCAAGAACACTGACATGTCAGTGCTCGAGGGGTCAACTATGACCACTTATAATTCTTTGTTCCCACATGCTCTGGTCAATCTCAAGCATTGATCGTGTAGTATAAATGTAGAACTACAAGTATTAACAATCATTTTGGTCATACAACAACTTAGATGCAAAGATCTGAGCCTTTAAAATGATTGTTAAGGTTGTTCATCAAGTTCGGGTCGCCTTGAAAAAAAATCGTCAATCTTAGGTCACGACCTTGGTGGCCTTATTCCTATTCGATCGGTTTATGTCACAGGTGTTCTAGACGTCGGGTCTTTTAGACTAATTACCAGGGTATCTTTATTGATCATTTATAATGTCCAGATATCATTAACTTACAAGATCTAAGTCTCTAAAGTACCTCCGGACCACTACCTCAACATTTCGGGTTACCCAGCGGTAGAAGCTTAACGATTGAACAACTTTTGGCCACCGACATACACGATCGATCTGTTGATTTCTACGGTTCGAAAGTACTATGAACTTGTAGAACTCATGACATACTATAATGTAGATACAAATATTCATCCAAACAACTTTACAGCAACAAAATCAAAGCCGGTCAAAGTCAGTGCCCGAACACGTTCTTCAGTTTTCTAGGTTACCCATAAAACTTAGTTCGTGTTCGGTCAACGAAGTTTGACCGTGAATAACTTTCGATCTACGCATTCAATGACCATGAACCCACTTGCAGATTACTAACAACATTACAGACTACAACTTCAAACCTTTAAATCATCAAAACAATAAACAAGCACAGATCTACAAGGACGGACATTCGTCGTCAGACAAAAATTTTAAACTTTTCCAGAATTTTAAAACTTGATTTTTCGAACACTAAATGTTATGGATCAAGGAAATAACAACCCAGATCACTTAATGACACCTTCTAACACCACTTAAAATAATAAACAACAACAAATAACATAGATCACAAGGATTTCTAAGTTTAGGGTTTATACCTCATTCATGCTTAACACTTGAATCTGATCTTTGATGCTTGTTCTTGGGTGTGCTAGGGACTTAGATAAGGACTGAAATACCAACGAATTTTGTGAGTATAGAGAGAGAGAGAGAGAGAGAGACTTTATTCGATGTTGGATAGCAAATATCTTAAAATTATGAGCTTTCTCTCTCTTTAATCTATATATATATTGAATGAAATGATTTGGCTGATATAAAGAGTTTGATTTGCCAAATATTAAGGCACATAGGGTTGTTGGATTGGTTTTGTTAGGTTTGTAATATTCAAGAATGCAATCAAATTGCAAAAATAAACGGAAGCGAGATAAATCAGAGTTTAAAAATTTTACAAACCATATACCCGGATCACCCTTTATGCACAATTATTAATTAAACGAAAAGATATGAAGAACAAACATACCCTTGAAGATTCGAGCTTCCTCAGGTACAAGTTCACCTCCAATCCTTTTCGCGTTCAACTTGAATCCACCGGGTTTGGTTCTTTCCTTTGATCAACGTCAGCCACCCAAGTGTTTGGCCTCTAGAGGTGATCCACCAAGGAAGAAGAAGGATTTAAGAAGAAGGGTGGTTGGCTAAACCCTAGTTTTTCTATCTCTATAGAAAAGGCGTACTCTCCCAACTATTGGAATTATTACGTATGTTGTAAAAGTCAACAACCCCACCACCCATAATAAGACTCCTCTTATTTATAGATGTGGGCAACCCACCTTAACAATTAAGGAATTGGGATTTATTTAATTAATTAAATTCTTTTAACTAATTAAGCTCCCTAATCTTATTAGGGATAATTAATTAAACTCTTTTAACTAATTTTCCTTCCTAATCCAATTAGGAATAAATGAGAGTACTTATATTAAATTAATTCCTAAACTCTTTTAGAAATTAAAATAATAATACTAATTGTAATAATATTAATAAGACTCCTCTTATTAATTTATATTTAATATTTCAAAAATATTAAATAATAAATATTAAGCTATTTAATTTATTCTATCACCATAGATTAAATTAAATATACATAACATATTATTACGATTATGCCATTAACTTCTTAAATAATTATTCTTCCTTTTATGGTGTGACCCTTTGTGGTTCTCCATATTAAACCGGTTGTGAATAAATCAATTAGAACAATTCTAATCTTATTTAAATAAATAAATTAAACAATTAATTTATTTAAATAAATAATATTTATTCTACAATAGGGATAAGCCTCCTAAATGATCAACGACTTTCCGGATAATATAGATTTTAACATTAATCATAAAAGAACCTTTGAGTAAATAGTTACCGTACAATTCAATCCTTCCACCATACAATGTCCCAATTAAATATAAGACATGGAATTACCACAAGTCTTATTTTATTTAATTATATGTATTTCGACTCTTAAATGCATAACACCAAATAATGCAAATTAGAAACTCCTTTCTAATTTCATTATGCCTTAACCAAGGACTCTTTGGGTTGTCATTTATCGAATCACATAGGACATTTCTCTTCTTTATTAAAAGTGGTAGATTCTTTATTGATCATACATTATCTCCATGTACAACTTATTATACCCAAGCATACCCTTTGATATACCCTAAGGGTCTTAAGGAATAAGTCAAAGTATAACTCATCATACACAAGATACTATGATGATCTCAAGTCCAAGGATCACTTGTACTACTATCACTACTGAGAATTCCTATTGATGCACAAGTAAAACTCCATTAGGTATTCCTTAGCGAGCCAATGTTCAAAGTGAACTTATTCTCTAATAAGCACCTACATACTTGCTTTAGTGTCTCCACACAAATGATCATGAGATCAATCATCCTCATCCAATGAAAGCAAGCAACGATGTACCAATCTATCTGAATTCACTAATCCCCATTTAGTAATCCAACGATTGGGACCTATTTTAGTTTTAAGCTTTCTAAGAATTTAGATCTCATTAGAATGATCATCATCATTATTCTAAAAGCATTTTTTAAAACTATGGGTTTATCACATATTATAAAATAGCATCATGTAGATAATTAAAAGCCTTTAATAAATTAATACTTTTTATTAATAAATAAATAAGATTGTTTTAAAGTATATGCTTTATCATCAAACATGATTGGCTTGTGTGCATACTACTTTCAATCTCCCACTTGCACTAAAGCCAATCGCCGTGGTATTTCATACCCTTCTTCTCTAAGTGACGATTATCCTGCTGTTGGATAAGCTTTAGTTAATAGATATGTAATGTTGTTCATGAGAGTCCACTATCTGTATAGTGATTTCCATCTTTCAATGATTCTAATAATCAAATGAAAGTGCCACAACACATGTTTAGATCCAAGATGAGACTTAGGAACTATTCCTAGTTACGTAATGAACTTTTAATCCAAATAATCAACTTGCGCCTTCATTTATAGCTATATACTTTGTCTTTATCACTAAACCAAAGAACTCTTTCATTGTTTGGAACCTTTCCAATTCAACTGCCAACGTTGTTCAAGATAACGCTTTACATTAAAGTGGATTTTCCATCATCTTGGTGCATCTGCGAAAAACTTGAGTCCATTAAGCCCTCTAGTTTTAATTTAGACCCACCATGAATATGATCACATCCTTAGTGCAAGTTAAGCACTTTAAGATGTTTTTCACTGACTCATAGTGAACTTCTCCATAATATGACTGATCAACATCAAGTCTCGTACATTTCATTGCATACATGATTGTCACTCATGCGACCTCTCTTTTCATGAGTCCGTGGGGATTATTAAGAGAGATACACTTCATAGCTCATCGACATGAGACATCTCTTGGAGTTTGCCATGCTAAACAACTTTAGCATCAAATGAATATACGTTCCTTGGGTTAAGTCGAGCATCCTTTTGTATCTATCTATATAGATTTTATCCCCAATTAAGATACTCTTCCCAAACCATTCATGGAGGAATGTTTGAACAACTTTATCATTATCTTGATTGTAGCATTAGTATGTCATTCCTTATCCGTAGTATATCAACATATAATATTAGGAATGTCACGGCGCTCCCACTGGTCCCTTTTGTACACACTAGAACTCTTACCTCATCGTATGTAACTCTGGATCATCATCTTCTATGATGCGTACCTCATCATCATCATCCATGATGAATCCATACCTCCTAGGTATCTTCGGTACTATTCCAGATTTACGATTCGGTTGTGGTACAATAGGTCTATCTATAGGTTCCTCTTATTTGACTTATAGTGTTTTGTGGTTCTTGAACTCTTCAAGATCTATTATCCTCCCACTAGTCCCTTCAATAATAAACACCTTTATCTTAGAAGGCAGCGTGTTTCGCAACAAACACCTTTTGCTAAGTAGGATTATAGAACATATACCCTAAACTTACTTTAGGATGTCCCACAAATTATACTTGTCAAATCTTGTCCCAAGCTTATCCTTTGAAACATTTTCACATAAGTTGGACAACCCCTTAACTTAACATACTTAAGATTAGGAATCCTCTCTGTCCATAACTTTTATGGAGTCTTGGGGCCGGATTTTGAGGTTACCATTTTCGTAGATATGTAGCCATTTCTAGGACATTATCCCGAAGGATCTTTGGAATGTCGGTAAAAATCATTATGGACCGCACCATGTCCAACAAGGTAAGATTTTTCATTCAAGATACATCAATCAATTATTGCGTATCGGGATGTGTCCATTATGAGAAAACCATTTGAGATGATCTAAAACTTATTGCACAAGTATTTATTCCTTGATCTAATCAAAGAATCTTAATACATTGTCAATTTGTTTCACTTCAATTCTTTGAACCTTTCAAATAATTCATACTTGTATTCGATAAATACACACATTCAACTCTTTGAATGATCATCTCCTTTTCTTATACTAATTTGTTCAATATGCAAAATTATTTTCATGTAAGTCAAGTATACAAAATTTATTAAGTAATATTCCAGTTCTATACAAAACATTATTATTATAAATAGAACAACAATTGTTCTTAATTATAATGCCAAAGATTTCATTGTCCAACAACAAAATGGAAATAATATTTTTAACAAGAACTGGAATACAATAACAACTTATTGACTTAATAGATTTGCCCATAGGCATTGCTAAACTATAAGTTTCTATGGCTAATATGGCAACCTTTGCTACATTTTCCGCAAATAGGATTACTTATATTTGTTTAGCTTTCTACTTCTGTTTGGTCCTTTCATAAATCTATATTTATGATAACCAAAGTTGGTATCCAATACCCAAGTAGAACCTTGACTTAAAGAAAATTTTATTTCAATCATGAACAAAAACTGTATTGTAACCGAAACTTCACTAAGCTTCTTTGGTTAGCCTCTGCAAGATGATTCTCGCAGTTTCTTTCCAGTGTCCAGGCTTATTGCAGTGGAAGCAAACTCCTTTGCTATCCTTATCAGTTTTGTTCTTATTATCCTTTGTTTATGCCTTTCTATATACCTTCTTTGAATCGTTCTTCTTTTCAGAAGATCCTTTGGCCCCTACCAATAAGACATGGTTTTTCTTGGTTGGAAAGTGACTCTCATCATTTTTCAACATGTTAAGCAAATCAACGAAGCTGATATCTAGCTTGTTTATATGAAAAATTCACAACAATTGTGAAAGGAGTCCAGGAGTGAGTGCAAGATCAAATCTTGGCTCAACTCTCCATCCATGACAAAACCAGTTGTCTCCTAATTGATCAATCAAATTGATTATGTTAAGAACTTTTTTGTCTCATTATAGTGCCATTGCCCATTCTAGATCGGAAGAGCTCCTTAGATATCTCGATATCTATCGATCCTACTTTCCTCACCATCAACTACTTGGCGTGCGGGAATATAGTAGGAGCATCCATAGTTTCATCTTGTGGCGAAGCTTCGTTACTCATGGATGCGACCATGATGCATTGAGCCAATCATGCATCATCTTGCCACTTTCTAAAAGTAGCAATCTCTTCCTCGGAGGCATTATGCGCAACCATTGCGAGGATAGGCGTATTAAGGACATAAGATAGCTTTTCACTATGAGAACTATTCTCAAATTTCTTAACCAATCCGCTTAATTGATTACGTTAATTTAGCATCTAATAGGCTTTGCGGTGATAGTAATTTTAGACATTGTAAAATTACAGAAATGAATTTGAAATTAACAACATTTTAACATACATTCTTTTATTAATTACCAAAATAAATTAGGTCTTGTTTTAAATTTGTATCTCCCACTATTTTTTTCAAACTATATTACCCTCACTTATATAGTTCGCAAAAAATCTAATTAAAGATTTGCTAGTGAGGATAAGGATCCCATTTCAAATGTATATAGCCTTGTGGTGACACAACAAACTATATATAAATAAATAGGTAGACAACTTTTTCAATTACATCAACTATGCAACTACTTTTCTTTTTTGCTTCTTAGATTATTTTGATCAAGTGGTGGCACATCCAATCAAAATTATCCAAGTTAAGTCCACCTAGCACTCCATATATTAAAAAAGAAAAATATCATCCTTGTGGTGACACAACAAAACAATATTGTTCAATTTTCTTTATAAGCATCAAATATGATAAATTAACATCTTAAATACTTAATACTTGCCTTGTGGTGACACAACAAACTCATATTAAATATTTAATACTCTATTAATTTTATCATGCTGAAAGCTGACGTTCAATATTCCAAATATCTTTGAACGCTTAGGAATTAATATAAAAAATTGAGGGGTTTGTTATTAATTTGTCTCATCTTGTTTAGCGCGCATGCAAATATATATATAAAATACGCGTCATATTAATGAACATGCGAAGCATGTTTGCATAATATATAATATATATAGTATAAGCATGCACATATAGAATACTATATTCTACCTGGATTGATTATGGACTTTTATTCTAGTTTGGTTCACTAGAACCACCAAGTGAACCAAAAGGTCAAACCCTAGGGGTGCAAGAAATAATATTTAAATATAACTATTACATTTAAACCCGGGCTCCACTACAAACGGGTCTTGGCGCTCCTTGCTCCTTGATCTCCAATTTTTAAAATTAATTCTAACTATTCCTATTACAAAACTATTTAAAATAAATAGAAACCTTGATCGCTGATCGAGGGAAGTACATAGGAGGAGTTAGAATTTACATTAAGAAAAAATTAGAGAAGGCGAGTCTGCAGACCCCATTTAATAAAACCCATACATTCATGCATCCAACTAAAATAAAATCCAATCAGTTAATCAATAGTCCATAATCAATCCCATTTATTATCATACACATCACCATATGCATCAATAAATAACATTCATCTCATGAATAATAAACATTTAATATATATATTGAAATCATTTAATGGGCAAATTTACTTAGTATAAAATCTAATTTTGAATCAAAATAAACTCCTTTATTTTAATCCAAATTTAAATCAAAATAAAACTATTTTATTTTAATTTATCCAATTTTGAATAAAACAAACTATTTTATTTTAATCAAAATCTTTAATCAAAATAAACTTCTTTATTTTAATTAATTATGGAATCCATTCCATGTAAAAAAAATCTTTAATTAAAGGAAACACGGATATTCTTTCCTATTCACAAATAAACTCATTTATTTTGAATAATATGAAATCTTATTTCATATCTAAATAAACTCCTTTATTTAAGGAAATTAGGATTCTCTTTCCTATTCATAAATAAATTCTTTTATTTTGAATAATATGAAATCTTATTTCATATCTAAATAAACTCCTTTATTTAAGGAAACATATAATCCAATTTCAACTCCAATTAGTTATCATAGAATCCAATTCCAACTCTAATTAGTTAGCATGAAATTTAATTTTAAAATTAAAATAAACTTTTTATTTTAATATTAAAATAAACCTTTATTTTAAAATTAAAATAAACTTTTATTTTAATTATAAAATAATTAATATATATATATATATATATTATATTAACAAGTATAATATATATATATAATATCCGTATATAATAAATATATATATATATATATAATATACCAAGTAGCATAAGCATGTTAATATCACATGGCCTACTCCACTATGATTCCGTGCAGCTTTTAAAAGATTGTACGTCACCAAATTCATTTCCTTTACTTGATTAACATGGTTACCCCTTAACTTTTTTTAAAAAAATATGGCAGGATGACATGATCAACCCCTTGAAATCCGTGAGTTTAAGACATAAAACCAACATGACCCACGTGGATAATTTCCTTTTGAAGCAACAGGATATCCGTGAATCAGCAGCTTTGATTTCGCGAGATTTTATTTTTTTTTATTTTTTTTATTTTTTATTAAATTTTATACAATAAAATTATGCCCAATTAAATTGTTCTAAACACATATCAATATACATATCAAATTAAAACAATTAATAATTCGCATAAAGGTTTGGCTCTGATGCCACTGTTAGGTTTGTAATATTCAAGAACGCAATCAAATTGCAAAAATAAGCGGAAACGAGATAAATCAGAGTTTAAAAATTTTACAAACCATATACCCGGATCACCCTTTATGTACAATTATTAATTAAACGAAAAGATATGAAGAACAAATATACCCTTGAAGATCCGAGCTTCCTCAGGTACAAGTTCACCTCCAATCCTTTTCGCGTTCAACTTGAATCCACCGGGTTTGGTTCTTTCCTTTGATCAACGTCAGCCACCCAAGTGTTTGGCCTCTAGAGGTGATCCACCAAGGAAGAAGAAGAATTTAAGAAGAAGGGTGGTTGGCTAAACCCTAGTTTTTCTATCGCTATAGAAAAGGCGTACTCTCCCAACTATTGGAATTATTACGTATATTGTAAAAGTTAACAACCCCACCACCCATAATAAGACTCCTCTTATTTATAGATGTGGGCAACCCACCTTAACAATTAAGGAATTGGGATTTATTTAATTAATTAAATTCTTTTAATTAATTAAGCTCCCTAATCTTATTAGGAATAATTAATTAAACTCCTTTAACTAATTTTCCTTCCTAATCCAATTAGGAATAAATGAGAGTACTTATATTAAATTAATTCCTAAACTCTTTTAGAAATTAAAATAATAATAATAATTATAATAATATTAATAAGACTCCTCTTATTAATTTATATTTAATATTTCAAAATATTAAATAATAAATATTAAGCTATTTAATTTATTCTATCACCATAGATTAAATTAAATATACATAACATATTATTACGATTATGCCATTAACTTCTTAAATAATTATTCTTCCTTTTATGGTGTGACCCTTTAGGTTCTCCATATTAAACCGGTTGTGAATAAATCAATTAGAACAATTCTAATCTTATTTAAATAAATAAATTAAACAATTAATTTATTTAAATAAATAATATTTATTCTACAATAGGGATAAGCCTCCCTAGCGATCAACGACTTTCCAGATAATATAGATTTTAACATTAATCATAAAAGAACCTTTGAGTAAATAGTTACTGTACAATTCAATCCTTCCACCATACAATGTCCCAATTAAATATAAGACATGGAATTCTTTATCAAGTCTTATTTTATTTAATTATATGTATTTCGACTCTTAAATGCATGACACCAAATAATGCAAATTAGAAACTCCTTTCTAATTTCATTATGCCTTAACCCGAGACTACTTTGGGTTGTCATTTATCGAATCACATAGGACATTTCTCTTCTTTTATTAAAAGTGGTAGATTCTTTATTGATCATACATTATCTCCATGTAAAACTTATTATACCCAAGCATACCCTTTGATATACCCTAAGGGTCTTAAGGAATAAGTCAAAGTATAACTCATCATACACAAGATACTATGATGATCTCAAGTCCAAGGATCACTTGTACTACTATCACTACAGAAATTCTATTGACAGGAAAGTAATACTCCATTAGGTATTCCTTAGCGAGCCACGTTCAGTGAACTTATTCTCTAATAAGCACCTACATACTTGCTTTAGTGTCTCCACACAAATGATCATGAGATCAATCATCCTCATCCAATGAGCAAGCAACGTATGTACCAATCTATCCGGATTCACTAATCCCCAATTTAGTAATCCAACGATTGGGGCCTATTTTAGTTTTAAGCTTTCTAAGAATTTAGATCTCATTAGAATGATCATCATCATTATTCTAAAAGCATTGCTTAAAATTATAGGTTTATCACATATTATAAAACAGCATCATGTAGATAATTAAAAGCCTTTAATAAATTAATACTTTTTATTAATAAATGAATAAGATTGTTTTAAAGTATATGCTTAATCATCAAACATGATTGGCTTGTGTGCATACTACTTTCAGGTTAACCAAATACAACTTTGGCTAGATACACAAGTAATGTCCAATAATGCAATAAGATAATTTTTGTCATTTGGCTAACCAATTTAATGGCAAACTTCTAACATGGCCAACCCTTATGGTTTAACCCTTATGGTTTAACCCTAAGGTTTAACACACAAAAATGTAGGATTTCTAGTTAGGGTTTAAAATATAAAATTTTAGTTTCTAAAAATTGTAATTAAGGTTTCTTTAATTAACATAGGTTATCTAATTTCATAGAATTGAAAATTAGATTTAAGTTTCACTAATTATCATTGAGATTGCTAATTTAGCAATTAGGGCTCCAATTGGATAATTAGGGTTACTAATTCTAACAATTAGGGTTATTAATTTAAATAATAGGTTTTCTAGAAATTAATATTTCTAAATATTAATTAGGGTTTATCTAATCAATATAAAATTCTATAATACTTAACTTTAATCATACCAACATAGTTACATAATAGTCTCGAACTCAACTTGAGTTTTAAATTAGGGTTTCCATTTAGCAATTAGCTAATTACTGTTTAAGGTATATAATTTAAGAAATTAGGGTTTTAATTTATAATTAGGGTCTCTTATAAATAGGGTTTTCCTAATTAGCATCAAATCTTTATAATGCATATCATACACCATATAACACAGTGACTTAACATATTTTAAAGTCTCATTTGACTGCGAAACTAGGGTTTATCAATAATACAAGGGTTTTCAAATACGGTACCATCATTGACCAATCATTTAACAATGCGTACACATACAGTACATATTTATATCACTGAAAAATCAAAATATAATTAATATAATATAATTATTCTCATTTCTTGATCAAAATCCAAAAATAGGGTTTAGATTCTATATCCGATTTTCTTACATATACATCCTATTATTAATTAAGTTAAATAATTAGCTTAATTAATTACGAAATAAATTCATATACTAAAATAGTTATTATAATAATTCTATAATCATATCATATATTATTTAATTAATATAAAATCAAATTTTCATGAAAAATAATTAATAAAAACATTTCTACTATAAAATTAATTATTATAAGAATATAATTTATAATGATCAATAATTCTAAAATAAAATTATTTAAAATTATTCATGTAATAAATAAATTTTATTTATCACAAATATACATACACATTACTCACATACATATTCTCACCTTTAAAATAATAATAAAAAAAAGTATACGCAAAATTTCTGATTTAATTATATAAAAAAAAATATCGGGTTATTACAGTATACATGTAGTACTACAATAATAAATCACTAACTTGGTCATACAACAAACACACAAGGAGATCTGATCTCCCAAATTCTCTGTCAGACGTTACCTTGGTTTTCTGGATAACCCAGAAACCCAGCCAACTACGAGGGTCCTTTTTGGGGCTCGATTAATATAATGTTCTGGTCATCGATTATGTGGTCCAATAGTTCGAAACTATAGTTCTCATGTCATACAACAACACCATAATACCAACCCAGTCCAACTTCATAACACTCGCAAGATTCGAACTGGTCAAACCATGTCAGAAACATCGTTCTTACTATTTTTGGGTTTTCTAGAAACTAAATATCAGGCTCGGATGGCTACTTTGACCATTTCATACATCCAACATATTTGTTGTTTAAGGGGTTTTTAAGGCATGGGTCTATAGTCCATATAACACACTACAAGATGATTACAACAACATCAATATATCAACTAACATCTGACAGATTCGTGCCATGTAAAAACCTGTTAGACGCTAGAAACGAGTTTCTGGGTTGCCCAGAAACTCTTGGTCAATATCGGTCAAAGGGTTTTGACCGTTAATAACTTACGATCTGATCATGGGATGGTTGTGATTCCACTTCCAGATTAAAGACCACATGACAGGCTACAGATTACAACTTTAAAACAACAAAAAAAAACAGAAAAGAATCTAAGGCCAATGACATTCGGTTGTCAGGCCACTTTTGTGTTCTTGGACAGATTTTAAAAAACTTCATTTTTAAGGCCTTTGATGATATGGATCCATGATGGATCATCATAGATCATCATGAAACAATATAACACTTATATAAACACATAAACACAAACATGAACTTAGCATACATGATCAAAAAGTGAACTAGGGTTTATACCTCTCTTGCTCCAATCCTTTATCTAGCTCTCCTTAACTGATCTTAGTGTTCTAGGAGGTGATCTAGTCACTGAATTACTTGTAATTTTCGGAGGTCTTGGAGAGAGAGAGAGTTGTTGAGAGCAAGATAGCAAAATGAGCAAATTCTGTGACTTTCTCTCTCCTTAATCTCTTATATATAGATACAATGTATATGGCTGCTGATTTGGGACTGATTTGCTAGATTCTTATGAGTGACAAATTCAAGTTAGTGGTTTACCAACTAAAGGTCTTGGCAAATATTGCAAGTTACCTAATTAAAAATCCAAAAAGGGCATAAATGTCATTTAGCATTTAATTAAAAGGTCAAATTGGTCACTTGCACAACCCTTAGGGTTTAACCTTTAGGGTTAAAACCTAAGTTTCCAAAAATCAAATTTTTAGAATTTTTAATTTAGGTTTTTCAAAATAGAAATTAATATTTCTAAATTATAATTAGGATTCGATAATTATATTAAAATTTTCCTAATCATAATCCAAGCTTGCTAATTATGATTATCATTTCCTAATTAAAATTGTTAATTTAGCAATTAGGGTCATAATTGTACATTAGGATTTATAGCCCAAGAATTAGGGTTTTAAATATAAAAATAATCTTTCTAATTTAGAAATTAGGTTTCCTAATTAGATTAGGGTTTCCTAATTACTTATAACTTGAAAATTAGGATTAATATTTCTTAATTAACATTAAAATTATTAAATTAACAATTACGTTTTTCGTAATTATAAATTAGGGTTTCTAATCCAGAAATTAGGGTTTTCTAAATTAATTGGGATTATCCCTAATTAGGTTGTCATTAATACATAAAAGTTTTATACATAGCATTTACATTCCCAATATAGGGTTTCCTAATTTTGAATTATGGTTTTAAATTCCCGGAACTGAATTTAGGGTTTCTAGAACCGGTTTTAGGGTTTCTTCTAAATCATAAGAATTTTCTAACTGAACGTTGACGTTCTTAATATAATATTAGGGTTGACCACCAATATAGGTTATCTGATCAACCCTTGACCCTTAACCACATACTGTACATATATAATACCATATACACAGAACATAAACACTTATTCCCTTAATCCTGAATAATTCACCAAAATTTTTTTAAATCCATAGAATTCCTTCTCGGAAATCTCAAATTCATTCACTTATTATATGTCTAGGTTTATTATTTAACCTTAATTCAATATTTTAAAATTTAATAAATATTCAAATTCTCGTGTTGTCACACTAAGTATGGTGAAGAGTTGTATGTGGTGAAGGGTTAAAGAACCGGAATGACTGGTAATCTGATGATCCAACACCAGGATGTTTGCTTGATGGTAACTTCAGACATAGTATCGTTTCACGGTGTCCGAGTTGATGAGTTGTGGAAATTCATCGTCGTCCATTTCCTGCAATTTGAGAGCGCCTCCTGTCAATACTTCCTTGACAACAAATGGACCTTCCCAGTTAGGGGCGAATTTTCATTTGGATTGATCTTGGTTGTCAAGGATCTTCTTTAAAACCAAGTCATGTTGCTTAAACTGTCGTCGTCGGACTTTTCTGTCGTAGGGTCTGGCGATCCTTTGTTGATATAACTGACCATGGAAGATAGTCGCGGTTCGCATTTCGTCTATGAGAGACAATTGGTGATACTTGTCTTGTACCCATTGGTCTTCAACCAGATAATTGTCTATCAACACTCTGAGGGATTCCATTTCAACTTCTATGGGGAGCACTACTTCCATTCCATAGGTTAATGCGTAGGAGGTTTCCCCAGTGGAAGTGTGCATTGATGTTCTCTAGGCTAACAGAGTAAGAGGCAATAAGTCGGGCCATTCTTTGTGGTTGAAAGACATCTTTTGCATGATCTTCTTGATGTTTTTGTTAGCCGCTTCAACAACACCATTCATCTTTGGACGATAGATGTGACGACCCCAAAATAGGTCCATTCCATCCAACCCATTTTGAGTCGCCAAATACATGGTACAGAAAACAACTACAACTTTATTACAACAACTGTCGTGTAAAATATAACAACACTTAAACTGTGAGTTTAAATACAAATATATACCAACTGTGACTCATGTCCCAACCGTGGACAACACCTCATAATGATACCTTACATAAAGGTACAGTCAAAAACTGTTTTAGAAATTAAAACCTTTGGGAAGTGCTTAAGGAAACCTTCGTACATGGGAGGCCATGCGTCTAGGTTATTATAGATATCATATGCCCACAAAATTATCCTTAGTTGACCCAATAGACCCCAAAGAAAAACGAGAAGATTACTATCATATTCTTCCCAATGGTGAGTCTTCTCTTGACATATCATTATCTCCACTGTTTCTAATTGGGTATTATACTCCAAACAAACACCAAGATTATATAGGTAGTCTTTGGTAAATATACTCGAAGAAGTGGATGAGCACAACCACATCTTATGATGACACGAGGTTGTATGTCATTAGACATCTTGTATGATAGTGGTAAAACACCCTTCCAAGTTAAATTCACCTCACCCTCAACATCTATAGACCACCGTTCTATTCCCCTGTTATTCCCCGCTTGTCCCAGCTACACTTTTATTACCTGAAAAGAATTGTGAAACAAAAGGGTGAGCACAACTAGCTCAGTAAAGAATATCATGACTAAAGATAATTAAATTATCAATAGCCTTCATTAATAATAAATTAGAGATTTAGAACATATGGTAGATGATAAAAAAATTAAACAATAGTTGCAGCGGAACAAGCAATCCATTAGAAGAATCAAACAGACCATAAAGTCTATTATCTTCTCTATTTTAAAAATCCACCAACAATGTTTTATCCCTGTAACATCAATCAACAGTTCTGGTCCACAATCATATGAATAACTCATAATCATAATTGTGATTCTAAATTTCTCTTAGCATCCGGATTTAAGATAATTTTCATCACATGTCTTTACCGAAACATCAAAGATCATTGGTTATACCAATCACAGTTCCCTTTTTAATCATACTAATAATTTCATCTTTGCACTACGGGCCAAAGATATTCATCAACAGACCATCTTTGCACTATAGGCCAAAGATATTCAACAACAGGTCATCTTTGCACTATGGGCCAAAGATATTCATCAACAATTCATCTTTGCACTACAGGCCAAAAATATTAATATCTCAAAGAAATATATAATCATTTCAGAATTTATATAAACAATAATTATAACCATGTTGATCAATTCACCTTTGCACGTAAGCTAAAGATATTCAATTATAAATTCAATGGTCATGATCATACTAGTCACAATTCAACTTTTCACTACTGGCCAAAGAGAACCCTAGTCATGATCATACCAATAATCTACCCATCTTTACACTCCAGTGAAAGAGAATTTCAACATCAAGGTTATAAAAATGTTATATATGATAATAAAATCAATTTAATCAATATATAGTTTTAATCTCCAGAGTAATATTCATAAATCAACTATAATTTGGTTAGAAAAAGAAACCAATTTTGTAGTGAATAGTACCCATAAATAGTAACTCATAAATAGTAACTCGTGAATAGTAACTCATAAATAGTAACTCATGAATAGTAACTCGTCGTGAATAGTAAATCGTGAATAGTAACTCATGAATAGTATCTCGTGAATAGTAACCCCGACATGAAAAAGTTCCAAATTTGATAAAAAGTTCCAACCAATATTTTGGCATAATGATATTGAAGAAATAATATCATTTAAAACAAAAAAATATCCCTTAAAATCATTTACTATCCCTTACCTCAAAAGAGCAGTAGTTCTGACTGGAATAACGCTGAACGAACTTGCACCGTATAGCAATACTCAAGATATCAAAATACTCACAAGAATACACTCGATAATATAGAGAGAAATAGAGAGAAAACTTCAGTTTCTGGTGTGATTTTTAATTCTAACCTAAGCACCTATTTATAGGAAATTACTTAGAACACCAAAGCAGAAAATTTAATAAAATATTATATTTATATAACAAATTTCCTACGCCTCTTTGAATTCAGATTTCAACATGTTTAACAACCCACTAATCATTAAAAAAATGTTTTTCTTGAATAAAACAATTAAAACTTCCAAAAATCAATTATTCTGGAATTTCAGAACTTCAATAATTCATAATAAATAGCCTTTTTATCAGAAAAATTCGAATCTCGCGATTTTTTATAGGAAATTCAATTCTCTACAACTTTGAAGAAGAAAGGTTTTCCAAATTCCAAATAGAAATTGACCGAAATCCACATACGGACGATTTTACAGGCTATAATCAAATTTCAGTCAAGAAATGGGCCCACCGACACACAAAACACGTGTTAATCATTTAATGCAACAAAAATACTCTTCCTCATATACTCATATATCCCACATTCATTAAAATATGACCATTATTATATTATAATAATATAATAAAATATTATTTTATCAAAAAAGATAAAATATCAATTTTCAACAATTGTAACTTTAAAAAATTTTCTCCATCTATATCCACATAAAATGAATATTTTCCTTATCATATAAATTAATAATTAATTATTCATAAATAATATTACGAGAATCACAATAATGACAACCAGCGCCTCTAAGAAAGAGGGGCTTTCGAATAAGAATTTCTCACTTCTTGCCAAGCCTGATTAGGTGACCAAACCTCTCCTTAGACAGAACTTTCTAGACATTGCCAATAATGTTATCTAATAATATTATTCAAATAATATGAATTATTAATTTGATAATGGAAAATACTGTGCAGTGATAATTATTAAAACAACAATAATATAAAATATCAACGCATCAATTATTGAATCAAAAATAAAATATTGAATAGTAATTACTATAACAATTATTGAGTAGTGCATTCTTACCTAAGAATCAATAATTGGTGCAATACCGTGTGCTAATGTACAACCACGCATATTACTGTGTTTTAACCACCGGGTATTCCAACAGTATTAATGGTAACAACTATGCTGTTATTTATAAACAACTTATACTTGTCATTTTCTTCATCCAATCACTTTTCGTTATGGGGCCCACAAAAGTTGTACTGTCGCATTTAATATTCCCAAAGCGAAAAGAATATTCCACGACCAAACGAATATTCCCCGATAAAAATGAGTATTTTATAACCACTTGCATATTTTGAAAAAAAAATTCATATATCACCCTTAACTTTTTAACCTTTTATCAATTTAACCATTTACTAAATAGAAAAATTAAATACTTTTATTTCATAAAATTCGGGGTCTTACAATAGATGACAGAGTTAAAATGTTTGATGTGGAATTTACTACATAACTCCTCAATTATTTTGTTGTTGAGGTTCTTAGCATTGTCTGACATAATGACCTCTGGTTGTCCATATCGACAAATGACATTGCTTCTGATGAAAGTAATGATGACTTCTTTGGTAACCCTGGGGAAGGAGGCTGCTTCTACCTATTTAGTAAAGTAGTTGATCATGGTGAATATAAAATGATGCTCATTACTGGCTTTGGGATCGATAGGCCCGATCACGTCCATTCCCCACATTGAGAAGGGCCAAGGTGAACACATATTGTGGAGCTCCCTCGGAGGGGCATGGATGTCATTTCTATGAACTTGGCATTGATAACACCTCTTGACGTGATCATCACAGTCAGCTTTGAGGGTAAGCCAGTAATGTCCTGTTTTGAGGATCTTCTTAACAATAGGGGGCCGCTCATGTGTGGGCCACATACTCCACCATGGACCTCATCCATGAGCCTCTGAGCTTGGTCCTGGTCCAGACATCTGAGGAGACCTAGTCATGCATCTCTTTTATAGAGTGCATCTCCGCTCAAGTAGAATTTCATAGCAAGTCGATGGATCCGTGATATGCTAATACCAAGGATGTTGGATGAGAGGTAGCTCATCCGATACTTCTCCAACATAGTTCCCATATGCTGGTGCCTTGTGCAGGGCAAATGTGACGCTTATCATGTGTTCCTTGTCAGGCATGTGAATCAAGGAGGTCAAAGTTGCTAACGCATCTGCAAAGTCATTCCTATTATGAGGAATGTGTAGAAAGGAGATTTCTTCAAACTCCAAAGCCATCTGTAAAGCTTGCCGATGGTAAGGCAACAAATATAGCTCTTTGGTTTGATAGATTCCCATGGATTGTTTGATTACCAATTCTGAATCCCCAAAGAAAGTTAACCACCTGATGCCCATTGAAAGGGAAAGTTTTAGCCCCATGAGACAGTCTTCATACTCAGCTATTTTGTTGGTGCTGAAAACTGCAATTTGATGGTGACGGGATACTGATCTCCCGTACCGAATACTAGAACTGCTCCAGCTCCAGAACCTTCCATATTAACAGCTCCGTCGAAATACATCTTCCGTGTATGACATGTATCATACTGATGGTGTTGTTGAACTGTCATTACCCCTTCATCGGGGATGTAAGTTTCCAAGGGTTTGAAATACCCTGAAGCTACGGCGGCCAGTTGATCCGTAATTCCTTGACCTTTGATAGACTTTTGCGTCACATAGACGATATCAAATTGTTGTAGGATCAATTGTCATCTGGACAGTCGGCAATTTAAAATGGGTTTGTTGAACATGTATTTAAGAGGATACACGCGAGATATAAGATGGGTTATATGACCATGGAGGTAATGTTGTAACCTCATGGAAACCCATGCTAAAGCATAACAAGTCTTCTCAATCAGAGTGTACTTGTGTTCACTGCTGCTGAATCTTTTGCTGAGGTAATAGATAACTCATTTTTGCCCTCTATCGTCTTTCTGTCCCAGCATGCAACCTATGGCATTGTCACTTATGGATAGATACATGAACAGGGGAACATCATCCCTGGGTGGTACTAAAACAAGAGCTTTGACTAGCTGCTCTTTGATTGTGAGGAAGGCCTTCTGGCACTCGTCGTTCCATTTCATGGAGGAGTTCTTCCTTAACAACTTGAAGTTAGGCTCACAGGTTGCTGTGAGTTGAGAAATAAACCTGCTAATGAAGTTGATTCTTCCTAAAAATCCCCTTATTTCCTTCTCTGTTTGAGGAATGGGCATTTTTGTGATGGCCTGGATTTTCGTGGGGTCCAGCTCAATCCCTTTGTGGCAGACTAGAAATCCTAACAACTTGCCTGATTTAACGCCGAAGGCGCACTTGGCTGGATTTAACTTCAAGTTGTACTTACGTAACCTGTTGAAGAGCTTTATGAGATGGTCTAAGTGGTCCTCTTCCCTTCAGGTTTTGACAATGATGTCATCCACGTAGATATCTATCTCTTTGTGCATTAAGTCGTGGAAAAGAACCATCATAGCTTGTTGATAGGTGGCTCCGGCATTGATGAGGCCAAATAACAACCGTCTATTGGAAAAGGTTCCCCAAGGCGTGATGAAAGTAGTTTTCACACGATCTTCCTCAGTAACTATAATCTGGTGGTATCCAGCGAAATAATCCGTAAAGGAATACATGATGTATTAAGCAGTATTGTCAATGAGAATGTGGATAAATGGCACGGGAAAATCAATCTTTAAGGCAAGCTTTGTTCAGATCCCGGTAATCCACGCAAACTCGTACCTTTCCTCCAGGCTTAGGCACGAGAACGATGTTGAATATCCACTCAGGATATGTGGACACGATGATAATTCCAGCTTGAAATTGTTTCATAATTTCTTCTTTCACCTTTAAACTCCACTCAGGTTTCAATCGCTTGAGCTTCTGCTTGACTGGTATGAATCCCTCTTTAATGGGAAGGCGATAAAGAACAATGTCCGTTGACTAACCCACCATGTCCTTGTGAGACCATACAAACACATCCTAGAATTGGGTTAGTAGCGTAACCATGTCATTCCTTTGGTTTGGGGTAAGGTCTGAACTAATCTGGATTAACTTAGGGCTTTCTAAGGTTCCAAGATTGAAGGAAGTGATTTGATCAAGGTTGGGTTTAGGTTTGTCTTCAACCTATTCTTGAATTTCTGGAGGCACCTCAATGTCCTCGTGTATTTCCATCAAGGCTGAATTCAACTCTACATCAAAGTTATAATCCTTGTGGAGAAGAGGCACCTTATCAGGAAGTACATGCACATCTAAATTCAGAGTCCTGAAACAAAATATGCTTTCACTTAGTATATATGAAATGGTCTAATCATACAAAGTGTTAGCATGTACTAACAAATTAAAACTGCTAGTACTGTACAGAAAAGTAAGCAGTTATGATATCTATAGGGCAGAAAGAGTTTTTGCCCGCTTTACCCTCGTCGACCAATGCAAGGAGTGCTGCTCCAATTATTGAGGGCAAAGTCCTGAGGGACTACAATGATGGAGGGGTTGTCATCATCCTCCTTCTCCTGAATGATGACCATTACGTCTGGGCAATCATCGTCTAGGGTATACCTGTTCGTATGGTCATCATGGACAATGATGCGTATGCCTGACATCATCCTAATGATGTCTTATTTAATTCTGTGTTCCTCTTCTTCCACTCTGGGGTCTGGAACAAAGACTTCTTTATCCCTTACCATTATCGGCTTGCGAAATAACATAGCCATGACGCTGGCCGGCACCTTTACAGGAGGTTGTGCGGACTCAGAAGTTGTAGGTAGAGATAAACGTCGTGTAATTGAAGCTGAAGGAATCTGATGATGTTTATGTGGATTCCTTTGATTGGAAATGGCAGAATAGCCTAGGCCAGCTGTCCTAGTTTGACTGACAACTTGAATTGGGTGCTTAATACCCTAATAACTTTTACCCAGCCCTTGTCCCGGCTGATGACCCAAAGATATCATTTCTTGAGTAGCCGACATTACTTCGGCAGAAAACTGGGGTGTGAGAGGTGGCGCCCCAATAGGGTGGTATTGAGTATTGCTCACCTCCAGGGCATGGAAACTGACCGGCTCAACTTCTGAATTGAAGCTGATGAGGGGTATGTCACTCTGTTTAGGACATTCCAACTTAGCATTAACCGTGACTAAGCTGTCATTCATGATATATTTCAGTTGCTGATGAAGAGTGGAGGGGACTGCCCAAGCCATATAAATCCACGATCTTCCCAATAGCAGGTTTTATCCTGAATCTATTTTGAGCACGTGAAAAGATACGCAGAATGTATGGGGACCAATCTCTATTGGTAGTTCAATCTCTCCGACTGAATTTTGGCGGGCTCCGTTAAAAGCTTTAATAATCGTGTGGCTGCTTCGGATCCGTTTGAGATTGACGTTCATCTTTAGCAACGTAGCGTAGCGACAAATATTTAGAGATGAACCTCCATCTATCAAAACTCCAGCTAGCATGTATCCGGACGATAAAACCGCAATGTGCAATGGCTTGCAATGATCGGTCCCTTCAGGCAGTATGACGTCATCGGTGAAAGATATCACATTGTTGTTAAAAATGTGATTAACCATATGTTGAAAATTATCTATATCTACTGATGTCGGTAAGTAGGCTTCTTCCAAAACCTTCAGTAAGATCTTCCTGTGATCCTCGGAAGTTAAAACCAATTCCAGGATTAATATTTGGTGTGGTGCTTCTCTTAAGCTTAAAACCACCTTGGCTTCGTTATAACCCATAGTGCGGAGGAATTTTTCAATCTTCTCCATGGGTATTTTCCCCTTTGACTTGATGGTGGACTTCATCACCCATTGGGAAAGATACAGTGGATTCTCCTTCGACACTGCAGTAGTTGTATGAGATGTGGATCCTTCAGCTTCTCCAAAATTCCATGGAACTTTTTGTAAGTTGATAATAGGATATTGTGGTCTAAATGGCAAGTTGATTGGCTCAAGAGTAGCCACTTTCAAAGGATTGTCAATTCCTTTGAGTTGAATTGTTTGCATTATGAAAGGTTTGATAGTCCCATCAGCCTCAGCGGATATAACTGATACCAATCCCTTCCATTTAGTAGGGAAAGTATTCTCACTCTTAAATACCACAGTATCGTCGTCTGCTAGTTGTAGGACACCACAGTCAATTAGATTTTGAATGAGGTGGTGGAGTGCCCAACATTCTTGATCTTGTGTGACCATGAGAATGGGAGTGATATTAGCGGAACTCAAGCGAAATTAAACCGTCTCTCGACGAGGATTTATTAGAGGTAGAAGGGAAGTGATCCTTCCTTCATTGATCAGCATCTGAAGTATTTCTTCCATAGGTTGGCCCAGGTATGTTAATTCCCTTCTGTTGGAAAAATCCATACGGGCTTTGGCACTTACTCTCTTCGTCACTTTGTCTTCCATTGTTTCTTTCTCTAAAGGTGACAAGGGAGTATTCACAACAAAATGGAGCAGACTAGCATGCTCCTGGATGACTAATTGGCGTATGACTTGATGTTGATAGGTCACCAATTCTGCCAATTGCTCAATCTGTTTATAAAGAGCTTTCATTATTTATTCCATTGCGAACTGGAACTTGGCATAATCCTATTTGTCAACACCGACTTTGATGGTCTGGGACGATTCACCGTTAAAATTGGAACTCTGCCCACTGCTCCAATTAATCATGTTGACCTCTTCCTCTTTGTGTTGGGGAAGAGGGTTGTCTTGCACATGAGGTTGATCTGGTTTGGTGACCACGATCTCACCGTTGTCTATTAAATCTTGGATCTTGTGTTTTACGACCCAACAATCTTGAGTATCATGTCCAGGTGCCCCGACATGATAAGCACATTTCCGGGCAGCATTGAAACCCCACCCATTAGGGTTGACTGGTGGAAGAAGATGCATAATTTTCTTCAGAGTTGTCAGAAGATTGACAATGTTTTTGAGCGAGTCCCCTAAGGGTGTGAACACTCGAGGGCGTTTGACTTCTCCACCTTTTGCCAATGAAGGGTTTGAAGATTGTGCTTGAAAGGGAGTGTAATTTCTCCTCTGGATAGGCATGTTTTGATTGCCTTTCTGACCTTGTAGTATGAAGGAAACATCCTCCTCTTTCTTTTTATAGACCCTCCGGGATTGTTTCCATAATTTCCGGATTTGATGTGCTCAGCAACTGCTTTAAGAGTGCCTAGGTCTTGAATCTTTCCTGACTTCAATCCCATCTCAGCCATTTCTCCATGCCTGATCATTTTAGAAAATGGTTTGCCAATTCCAGCTAAGACTCTTTCATAGAAAGGAGCTTCTTGTATGTCTATAAAAGTCATGACCATTTCTGATTCTGTCATGGAAGGAATAACTTGAGCAGCAAAGCACCTCCACATTTGAGCATACTCTCTAAAAGACTCGTTAGACTGTTTCTTGACCTTGGTAATCTAGTACCAGTCAGGAGCCATCTAAGACTGGAAGCTGTATTGAGTGAGGAAGGTGTGAGCTAGAACCTCTCAACTATGGATCTTTGAGTTGTCCAATCTGGTATACCATGAACGAGCTTCTCCAGTTAGACTCTTTTGGAATAGCTGCATCCTAAGATTCTTGTCCTCTGCATAAGATCCAAGTTCTCCAACGAACACCTTCAAATGTGTGTAAGGATCTCTTAACCCATCATATTTTTCGAAGTCGGGAGTTTTAAATTTTTCTGGATAATGAACACCAGGGAATATACAAAGGTCAGCATATGAGACACTCCCATGTGCTCCAATTCCTTTGATCGCACGAAGGGTTTATTCCATTTGAAGGACTTTCTTCCTGATGTCACCGGTGTTTGGATCTCCTTTGAGATGGGTGATATCATGACTTTTGTTGGTCATACCAAACTGAAGTTCAGGTTCTATAATGGCTTTATCGGGACCTTGGGTTCTACCTTGTGTAGAGGATTCAGCATGTATGGGTATCCTCGTACCCTGAGTAGAATGGTGTTGTTCTTTAAGTAGAACAACCAAATCTGTGATTTGTTTACTTAATTCGTCAAATTCTTTGCGCAAAACTAGATTAACGTTAGTCTGGTCTGATGACGACATAATTTTCTGTAGGCTCGTGGCCTTTTTGGATTTTGATCAGGTAATATGTGACGCCCCCAAAACTAGGTATACATCATCCATCTTGAGTCGCCAGATACATGGTACAGAATTCAAATACAACTTAATAATACAATTGTCGTGTACAATACTATAAAACATAAATTGTGAGTTAGAATACAAATATTGTCTACTAGAGAGTATACAAACTCAAAAGGAGTCCTCATTATAATTATTATCACACTATATCACAGAATAGTGAGGACTACTAATGCACCATCTAGGACCATCACTCAGATTTACGACTCGTCCCGGCTATATTCTCATTTCAAGAGAACAACGAAAAAAGGGTGAGCTCAACTAGCCCGATAAGAAATATTATGACTAAGATAATGCGAATAAATTATCATTAGCCTTAAACAGATGTTAAACGATACGATATAACAAACATCAAGTTTAACTGCTGCTGAAACAATCAATCCATTAAAAGAGTCAAGTAGAAATAAAATCTACTATCTTTTATGATTTAAAAGGTTTTCATCACTTTTATCGTTTGAGAGTCGACAATAAATAATCCACATCATCGAATCACCCCTCGCACTACTGACGAGGATATTCTTTAGTATCACGACCACAATTATCCATGCACTACGGGCCAAGAATATTTGTGTATTCATTAATGGTCATGATCATGCCAACAACTTTCCATCAATGCACTATGGGCCAATGAGGACTTTTATCACATCATTTGTAACATTACGGTCATGATTACACCGGATAATCCCTGGTCATAATCATACCAAGTCCATCTATGCACTACAGGCCACAGATGACTTTCAATAAAATATAAACATGAGGATGATGACAATGATATAAGAATTCAATAAAACAAGTTCAAGAATTAATTTATCCAGGAACCAATAATGTCCAAACTGTCAACATGATACTGCTTTGTAGAGTAAAATTCAAGAATGCTCAAAAGAACATTTCCATGAAAAGATACTGGATGAAGCACAAATATCAAGGATATTCCACTAATTTCATGGAGTATAGAAGTCAAAGTTTCAACCAACTGAGTATAATAAAGAATGGAATAACAAAAGAAATCACCATGCATGGGATAGACCGCACAAACAGGTTATTCCAACAGAATAATAAATAACGGAACCCGGTCCGTAAAAAGCATGCATGTGAGCGAGGATATTCAACGAAATAATAAAGAATGGAACCAGTCCAAGTAAAATGCACATACATGATATTCAACGAATAATAATAAAGACTGGAACCAGTGCAGCGTAAAATGCATAGACAGGATATTCCAACAGAATAATAAAGACTGGAATAACAGAAGAATTTCACCAAGTATAGGGTAGCCCACGTATACAGGTTATTCCAACAGAATAATAAATAATAGAATAACAGAAGTTCTCTTCATGAATACAAAAGAAAAAACACCCCTTACATTAATAGGAGATTGAATACTGCAGTAGTGTAGTAACAGAATAATCTTCTTCTTTCTCTCTTATTCTCTCTATACTTTCTCTCTCTATAGCTTGAATGAATTTGTGAAAAATAATGAAGAACTAGGCCTCTATTTATAGAAGATTTCTAGCTTAGCACTTGCAATGTGAAAAGGTAAGCGGCTTGACGACTGGTGATGTGAAAAGAAAAGTGGTTTGATGCCTGTAATGTGAAACACCAAGTGGTTTGGCCTTTTGTAATGTGAAAGCGACAATTGTTTGGCGGCCTTTTAATATGAAACGACGACAATTGGTTCGGCGCTTTGTAATATGAAACAACAAGTGGTTTGACGTCTGGTAAAGGTAATTACTATTGGCAAAAGAGACTCTTAGATGATGACATATGGGCCCCCATAGAATAACCAAATTTACCACAAACGTCTCATAATAGACTCTTTATATACATCAAGTATTGAATAAATATTACCACAAATTATTTTATTTTTAATCAACACATATTTAATCTTTCAACAATTATTAATCATTAATATTATAACTTGTCGTCTCAATTATTGATTTAATAATATAACATATTATCTGAGATGATAATCTTTGTGACAATAATTGAATCATAATATATAGAGATATGATGATGAAGATTCTTCGTAGCAATAATTGAGTATAACTGAGTCACTTCTCACGTAAGCATCAATAATCAATACCCTCTGCTACTATACAACCACGCGTATTACTGTACTTTTACTACCGGGTAGTTCAACAGTTTTAACGGTAACACCTCCGCCGTTATTTTTATAGAAAGATAATTTTGTCGTTTTCTAACTACGACAATACTTCCGTTGTGGGGTCCACCAATGATTGTGCCGTCGTACGAATATTCCCTGACAAAAAAAATATTCCCCGACCAATCGAATATTATATAACCACTTGCTTACTTTGCAAAATTTGTAAATATTAACGTTATATCAAATCAACACCATAATATTCAAAAATATAATTCGAGAAAATTATTCTTTATTCATAAAAGTTGGGGTCTTACAACCTCCCCTTCTTATGAAATTTCATCCTCGAAACTAGGGTACATACCTGGTATGTCGAAGAGATGAGGATACCTTGACTTCATCTCAGATTCGAACTCCCAAGTCATTTCCTCCACATCGTGGTTTCTCCACAAAACTTTGACTTGAGATATAACCTTGGAGCGTAGAACATGATCCTTCTTATCCAAGATTTTAACAAGTAACTCTTCATACATTAAATCTACCTCTATCTTGTTTGGTTCTAACTCAATAATGTGGTTCGGGTCTTTCACATATTTACGCAACATAGATATGTGAAAAAAATTATGAACATGAGACATACTTAGCGGTAAGGCGAGTCTATAGGCCACAGTTCCTACTCGATCGAGGATTAAAAATGGGCTGATGAATCGAGGATTGAGCTTTCCTCTCTTTCCAAATCTCGTAACTCCTTTCCATGAAGCAACACGTAACAACACATGATCTCCTATATCGAATTCCACATCCTTTCGATGAAGATCAGCATAACTCTTTTGTCGATCTTGTGAGGTTTTATACGTTACTGGATCGTTTGAATCTTTTCCATAGTCATACGTACCAACTCCAGTCCCAACAACTTTGCTTCACCCACCTCATCCCAGCATACTAGAGAACGACACTTTCTTCCATACAACACTTCGAATGGAGCCATGCCAATACTTGTTTGATAACTGTTGTTGTAGGAAAACTCCACCAATGGTAAGAACTTGTCCCAACTTCCCTTGAAATCAAGGACACAGAGTCTTAATAGATCTTCAAGAGTTTGAAAAGTCCTCTCCGATTGTCCAGTCCATCCATCGAGGATGATATCTTAGAGCTAAATCGTAAGTCTGTGCCCATAGATTTTTGCAAACTAACCCAAAATCGTGATGTGAATCTTGGGTCTCGATCGAAAAACTATGGATACTGGCAGCATACCATGCGATCTTACAATCTCATTTATGTACATCTGAGCAAGACGTTCAAGTGTATAAGTTTCTCAGTATATCGGTAAAAATGAGCAGACTTGGTCAATCTATCAACAATGACCCAAATCGCATCTATGCCTTGAGAAACTTTAGGAAGACCGATAACGAAATCCATGGTAATGTGCTCCCACTTCCATTCTGGAATTACAAGTGGTTGCAATAGACCTTTTGGTACTTGATGCTCCGCTTTAACTCGTTGACAAATTAGACACCTTGAGATAAACAGCGCTATCTCTCTCTTCATATTGCTCCACCAAAATGTATGACGAAGATCATGATACATTTTGGTACTCCCGAGATGGATTGCAAACGCGGTGTGTTGTGCGCCTCCATCATGGTTTTATACTTTAAATCGAAATCGTTAGGAACACAAAAGTCAGGAGTTGACTCAAGTATTCCTTCTTCATCGATTCTTGCTTTGGCGTAGCACCTTCTTGCACTTTCTTCCTCATACGCATCGGCTCTCGTGTCCGTAGCTTGAGCGACTTTAAATTTATCGATTAAAGTTGGTTCTACTCAGATATTCGCCATCATCACATGGGTCCACAGGTTTTTTAACTCTATCTCCATCCTTTGCAAGTCACATAAAATGGGCCTTTGCATTGACAATATCGCACTTCGTGCATTGCATATGATCTTCTACTCTACCACGTTAAGCTTTTCGAGGATGGTATTGGATGGTATGATCATAATCTTTCAATGATTCAAGCCAACGTCGTTGTCGCATGTTGAGTTTCTTTTGAGTGAAGAAATATTTGAGGCTTTTATGATCCGTAAAGATCTCCACTTTCTCCCCATACAAGTAATGCCTCCAAATTTAAGTGCAAAGACAACAGCTGCCAACTATAGATTATGAGTAGGATAATTCCTCTCATATTCTTTGAGTTGTCACGAGGCATAGGCTATGACTTTCCCATGTTGCATGAGAACACATCCCAACCCTTTGCTAGAAGCATCACCGTTGTAGATGACAAATCCTCTCAAGGCCAAATGGTATTGTCGAGCAGTGCTTAAAATGAGTCTCCTCTTGAGTTCTTGAAAACTCTTCTAACATTCTTTGCTCCAACCAAACTTTGTATCTTTCTGAGTTAGCTGAGTTAATGGTGTATCAATTCGAGAAAATCCTTCCCGAATCTAAGATAATAACTAGCTAAACCGAGAAAGCTACGTACTTCGGTCACTGATTTAGGTTTCTCCCAGCTTTGAATAGCTTCAATCTTTGCCGGGTCAACAGATATTCCATGACTTGATACTACGTGCCCAAGGAATGCTACTTCCTCAAGCCAGAACTCGCATTTCTTTAACTTGGCATAAAGCTTGTATTCACGAAGCTTTTGGAGTGTCAGCCTCAAGTGTTGCTCATGATCTTCATGGCTTTTGGAATAAATAAGGATGTCATCAATATAGACGACCACAAAGTGATCCAAATATTCCTTGAATACTCAGTTCATCATATCCATGAAGGCAGCAAGAGCATTAGTCAATCTAAAGGACATGACTAAGAATTCATAATGCCCGTACTGAGTTCTAAAAGCCGTCTTTCGAATGTCATCGGTTCTAATCTTCAATCGGTGATATCCGGAACGAAGATCAATCTTTGAAAAGAATTTGGCTCCTTGCAACTAGTCAAACAGGTCATCAATACGTGGCAATGGGTACCTATTTTTGATGGTGACATGATTCAACTCCCGATAATCAATACAAATTCACATACTTCCATCTTTCTTCTTCACGAATAGAACACGAGCACCCCAAGGAGACGTACTAGGATGAATAAAGCCAATGTCTAACAATTCTTGCAGTTGGGTCTTTAACACCTGAAGTTCAATAGGAGCCATTTGATATGGGGCTTTGGAAATGGGTTTGGTACTAGGTTCAAGGTCGATACAAAATTCAATTTCACGCTCTGGGGTAGGCCAGGAAGTTCTTCAGGGAATACGTCAGGAAATTTATTAACAATAGAAATATCGTTCAAAACTGACGTATTTTTGTTTAAATCTGTGACATGAGCTAAGAAAGCTTGACATCCGTTTTTCAATAAACGAATAGCTTTATGGCTTGAAATGACCGTGATTGATTTTAATGGTTTGGTTGCTTGAATTCATATAATAGGTTGGTTAGGAATATGAAAGCTAACAACCTTACAAAAACAATCAATTTTTGAATGATGAGTAGTTAACCAATCAATCCCTAGAATCACTTCAAAAGCAAGTATTTTCAATGAAATAAGATTGACAGGTAATGTGAGGGTACCAATTTGAACCAAACAAGACTTATAAACAGTGGATGCAATGAAGGTTTCTCCCAACGGAGTTTCCACAGATAAGTCAAAGTCTAATTTCTCCGGAGTCAAATTTAATCGTTGAGCGCAAGTAGGAGAAATAAAAGAATGGGTAGAACCGATATCAAATAAAGTATAGACTTCACTAGAGTTTATGATAAGCTTACCCGTGATGACCTCATTTGGGTTCCTTGCTTTCTGGGAGGTCACAACAAACGCTCTCCCTTGCACTACCGGTTTTGACTTTTCTGGGACGGCCTTTGGTGCCTCCATCCTAGTTGAACTTGTCTTCAGTGAATGACAAAATCGGGCTAAGTGACCTTCTCTTCCATAATTATAACATGCTTTAGACGGCATCGCACAGGTTGGACTGATGTGCCCCTCCCCTCCGTATTTGAAGCATATGATAGGTGGTCGTTCTCCTTCCTTAACGACATATGCTAGTGCTGACGTCTTTCTATCATTGTTGAATCTCCTCTTCTTGAAATGCCCATTCTTATTGTTTTGGCCCTGATTACCACCGAAGTGGTTACCACTTCTGGCCTATTGATTTCCTCCACGCTTGTTGTCACCGCTTCAATGACTGCTCTCACTGGTATTATCATTTTGCCGGTGCTCTCTTTTGGTTGCGTTGACTTGTTATCGTGATCCACTAACTGAGCCCTATTTACAACATCTGAATACAAACACAGTTTATGAGAAATATGATGTTGATGTATCTCCGGCTTCAAACCTCTTAAAAACATCTGCGTCATTCTTTCTTCATTATCCACCAAGTGGGACGCAAACCAGGACAACTCGGCAAACTTTGCTTCGTACTACGACACGGTCATATTATTCTGTTCCAACTTGATGAACTCCACCTCCTTCATGTGATGAATACTTTCTGGAAAGTACTTGTCGTTGAATAGTTCTTGGAACTTCTCCCAAGACATTTTCAGTGTGGCTGGTTGAGTACGCTTTACCGATTCCCACCAGTAATCTGCCTCCCCTCGCAATATAAAGGCGGCAAAGGGAACCTTTTGCTCCTCAGAGCATCCCAAGACATCAAATATCTTGGTGATCTGCTTTATCCATGCTTCCGTCTTAAGTGGTTTTGGATCTCCAATAAACTCTGGTGGTCTCAGCTCCTTGAACTATTTAGCGGTGACCGTCTGAAAGTTTTCAGTGTTTCCACCAACATTTTGGACAGGAGCCGCTCTCGCCTGTTGTTGCATGAATTGCATAAAGCCTCTGAACATTTGATCATTCATCATTTGGTCAGTGTTGTTGTTTGCATGAGGATTGTCGCCTTCCTGATGCACATTATCATGATTATTGATATGTGATGAATCAACGGTCGCCTGTGCTCCATTGCTATTCTCAACATTCTCGGATGTCATTTTCAGATACTGCCACAAAACAAAGGTTAATTGGCATGTAACATATTATCCCTAAATTCAGACCGACCAATTAAATACCACATAAACTTAGGTAGGTCATACTAGCGAAGGAATTCCCCGTCTTTCCCCTCCTAGTACTATTCTCACATCTTAGCCAGGGATCATATCCCTAAGCTTTGATAGCAACTGTGACGCCCCCAAAATTAGGTATACATCACCCATCTTGAGTCGCCAGATACATGGTACAGAATTCAAATACAACTTAATAATACAATTGTCGTGTACAATACGACAAAACATAAACTGTGAGTTTGAATACAAATATTGTCTACTAGAGAGTATACAAACTCAAAAGGAGTCCTCATTACAATTATTATCATACTATATCACAAAATAATGAGGACTACTAATGCACCATCTAGGACCATCACTCCGTTCCCCGACTCGTCCCAGCTATATTCTCATTTTCTGAAGAGAACAGTGAAAGAAAGGGTGAGCTCAACTAGCCCAGTAAGAAATATTATGACTAAGATAATGCAGAATAAATTATCGTTAGCCTTAAACAGTGTTAAACTGATACAATATAACAAACATCAAGTTTAACTGCAGCGGAACAAGCAATCCATTAAAAGAGTCAAGTAGAGAATAAAATCTACTGTCTTTTACGATTTAAAAGGTTTTTTATCACTTTTATCATTGGGACTCGACAATAAATAATCCACATCATTGAATCACCCCTGCACTACGGCCAAGGATATTCTTTAGTATCACGACCACAATTATCCATGCACTACGGGCCAAGAATATTTGTGTATTCATTAATGGTCATGATCATGCCAACAACTTTCCATCAATGCACTATGGGCCAATGAGGACTTTTATCACATCATTTGTAACATTACGGTCATGATTACACCAGATAATCCCTGGTCATAATCATACCAAGTCCATCTATGCACTACAGGCCACATATGACTTTCAATAAAATATAAACATGAGGATGATGACAATGATATAAGAATTCAATAAAACAAGTTCAAGAATTAATTTATCCAGGAACCAATAACGTCCAAACTGTCAACATGATACTGCTTTGTAGAGTAAAATTCAAGAATGCTCAGAAGAATATTTCCATGAAAAGATACTGGATGAAGCACAAATATCAAGGAGATTACACTAATTTCATGGAGTATAGAAGTCAAAGTTTTAACCAACTGAGTATAATAAAGAATGGAATAACAAAAGAAATCACCATGCATGCGATAGACCACACAGCGAGTTATTCCAATGAGAATAATAAATAACGGAACCGTCCCGCGTAAAAAACGCATGCACAAGATATTAAAACGTAATAATAAAGAATGGAACCAGTCCCAGCGTAAAAAAAGCACGATGGATATTCAACAATGAATAATAAAGAATGGAACCGGTCCAACGTAAAAGCATATAAAACGTAATATTCAAATGTAATAATAAAGACTGGAATAATAGAAGAATTTCACCAAGTATAGGGTAGCCCGCGTATACAGGTTATTCCAACAGAATAATAAATAATGGAATAACAGAAGTTCTCTTCATGAATACAAAAGAAATAACACCCCTTACATTAGTAGGAGATTGAATACTGCAGTAGTGTAGTAACATAATACTCTTCTTCTTTCTCTCTTATTCTCTCTATACTTTCTCTCTCTATAGCTTGAATGAATTAAATGAAAATAATGAAGAACTAGGCCTCTATTTATAGAAGATTTCTAGCTTAGCACTTGCAATGTGAAAAGGCAAGCGGCTTGACGACTGGTGATGTGAAAAGAAAAGTGGCTTGACGCCTGTAATGTGAAACACCAAGTGGTTTGACGCCTGTAATGTGAAACACCAAGTGGTTTGACGCTTGTAATGTGCAACGACAATTGGTTCGACGCCTGTAATGTGAAACGGCAATTGGTTCGACGCCTGTAATATGAAACGGCAAGTGGTTTGACGTCTGGTAAAAGTAATTACTATTGGCGAAAGAGACTCTTAGATGATGACATATGGGCCCCCATAGAATAACCAAATTTACCACAAACGTCTCATAATAGACTCTTTATACACATCAAAGATTGAATAAATATTACCACAAATCATTTTATTTTTAATCAACACATATTTAATCTTTCAAATATTATTAATTTTTAATATTATAACTTGTCGTCTCAATTATTGATTTAATAATATAACTTATTATACAGATGATACTGTGATAATAATTGAATCAATAATATAAGAGATATGATGCAGCAATTATTGTAGCAATAATTGAGTATAACTGAGTGACTTCTCACGTAAGCATCAATAATCAATACCGTGTGCTACTATGCAACCACGCGTATTAGTGTACTTTTACTACCGGATAGTTCAACAGTTTTAACAGTAACACCTTTGCCGTTATTTTTATAGAAAGATAATTTTGTCATTTTCTAACTATGACAATACTTTCGTTGTGGGGTCCACTAATGATTGTGTCGTCGTATGAATATTCCCTGACAAAAAGAATATTCCCCGACCAATCGAATATTATATAACCACTTGCTTACTTTGCAAAATTTGTAAATATTACCCACAACTATAACATTATATCAAATCAACACCATAATATTCAAAAATATAATTCGAGAAAATTATTCTTTATTCATAAAAGTTGGGGTCTTACATAATAAGTCCGATTGCTTCCCTGCAAAAGACTTGCGTAGTTTAGTCTTTAGGGAGTGTGTAAATGTATACATGCTATTGTATCTGTTCTAGGAATATTATCCTGCAAGGCAAATGTTGGCTGTTTGTAATCCAGGATAGAATGTTTTAATTAAAATATGTATGTACACATGTTTCTTCATATTTCTCATTACATGGAGATGAATATGGCATGACATTACAAGTAATTTACTTTACAAGTAATGAAAAAGCATGAAGAGACTTTCCTTCGTGTTTAGTTTATCACAGGTTGACCTATCCTAGGTTACTCTCGCGGCTTTTTTGCATGAAGGTTCCTAAATCATTGCAATTTACTCGACGAGAAGTTAATCCGGTCTTTTAACTGGAGCGAATTTGGGTGGTGCCCTAACTTAGCCTCATTGGAATTAGTCTTCCTACGAGTCCAGTAATCAAACACCGACATGATAGCCCCCTGGTGGAGGAACCACACAACATACATTCACATACAACGTGTCTCACTGTTTATAAAAATGATGACATATGCGAAGCACTAATATCACAAACATATATAGTGTAAAGCATTAAGAGCAGAAAAATATATGCATTCGTACACATTCATCATAAATGTAAATGCAACATTCAGACACAAGCATATAACAATTTTTTAAAGCTTGTAATAGTGGCTTAAGTCCTCTTACTGGTGTCCCCAGCCGAGTCGCCACCTGCCGACGTCGGGATTTTTATTTGTCCCTTTTCGTTACTTGTTCTTTGGTGTTCTCATGTTAGGTGAGATTTGTTTGAAAAAACAAGTGAAAAAGGTCCGACATGTATCATGTCGACGATGGACTGTTAAGAGTCGCCCGTTGGTTTTTTATATGGTTGTACCAACACAACCAAGAAAAGGTTTGCACATTGACCCAGTGATATTGCACTGCTAAACGGGTCGGTGAAACCGAGATTTGTTAGGGTCCGGGGACTTGATTATACGGAGGGAAGGTGTTAGGTACCCCCCGACATCCATGTTACCACGGTGACCACCACTTTTTAAGAAACTGTTATATGAATGTGTGTGTGTGGATCAATGTGCAATTATTTGGAAGTAGTGTGAGGCCTCGTTCGAACCTATATACACAGGGTTTGAATTTGTAAGAATTCAGTTTTAACAAGATATGGTAGTGATGTTTTATAAAAGAAGTTTTTCAAACCTTTTTGCTCAATAATAATTAAGACCTTTTACACTCTAATTTTTATTAAGTGTTCGGCTTGATTGTTTTTAATTTTCGAGATGCGAAGCATCTTCAAGAAAATAATATACAAAATAGTGCCGAACTCCTCGTGGATATGATAACCATCTAAGAAAATCCGAACACCGTGAATAAATTTACAAGCTGCTTACAGCTGAAAAATGTCCATCACGGGAGTCGAATCTAAATCCAGTAAACTGAATCTGTGATTACATGATTCCTAGGCTCACATGATGCCGCAATTGATAATAAAGCAGTAAGCAGATATATATATATATATATATATAAGCTATAAATATATATATACATACATGATCAGCCACCACGAAGCACCTCCATGGGGGATCAGAAATGTAAATAAAGTTGTAAAAGCAATCAACCGCCACAGAGGAAACTCAAGGCGGGACAAAAGGTAAATAAAGCTGTAAAGACGGTCAACCGCCACGAAGTAAACTCCAGGCGGGACTGAATGTAAATATATATATATATATAAGTGGTAAACGCACCGGATGTAAAATCCAGGCTCATCGAACAAAGTTCGACACACAGTTCGTATATATAAGTATATATATATATATATATATATATATATATATATATAAAAAACAAATAAACACTCTGCATCAAGTCTAGGCTCAATCGAGGCATAACTCAATAATGTTAGTCCATATATATATATATATATATATATATATATATATATATATATATATATATATATACAAATGAAATAAAACCACGGATATCAAGTCGTAAGGCAAATACACGCAACACGACTCTCAACGTGAAGAAAAGTGTGTGCAAAGATGAAGAGAATGGCTTTTAAGTGTGTGAGAAGGCTTACAATGGGCTGCCAAATAAGACTTCTATATCTTTAAAGGAATGAACACTCGTCTCCCGCTGGTACAAAAAGAAGCTATATGTGAGCTCACAAGTGTTTAAAATGAGAAAGAACTCAGTGTAGGGTGAGTACATAGCAAATTTGACAGGGCTTCCTCGCCTTTTTCTCTTACAAAATAGCCACCCCAAGCCCTCTATTTATAGAGGGGAGCCGAGTGTACTGCTGATCGGCCGGGTTGCCCCTGCTTCACTTGGTCCCGCCTTAGTCTCAAAGTACGTGAACGTATGCACTGTAATATCCGCTCAAACTTTCAGAATTGCAATCCGGGCATCCGACTGAGGTATGTAAGACTTATTTCGGACCGCCGTTGTCGAGAGTTATGCAATAACATGGGATTAGAGGTTGTATGAAGTCAGGAAGATGGGACAATGCCCTCCGGTCTTCAAGCTTCAAATTCTATTCGTTATCCTGCGTAATAGTCACTCGGGATTGGAATTCCTTGGTTCTTGTGGTAAATTGCTGTGTAGAAATGTATGTATTAAATGTTAAGATGGCACGATGTGGCATCAAGGTGGTAAGATGATGACTTTGCCCCTCACCAGGGTTATCGCCGGTTTGCGCTAATAAAGCAGACGTTGCTCAGGGTTATCTCTGAGATTGGACTGCTGCAAGTGTTGAAGGTCCTCAGTGTCATCTCTGAGGTGTACTTGTCTTCCCGCTGTTATCTCCGGGTCTTGTACTGAGTGCCTCGGTGTGAGTGTCGAGGTTGAAGTTTATTGCATTTGAAACAAACATTTCTGGGGTTATCTCCGAAACTGCATTCCTTGGGGTTATCTCCAAGGTTTGTAACTGCTACTCCCAGTGTTGGGACTAAGACTGAATATCCTGGGGTCATCTACGAGATAGATCGGTCTTCTCCGATGGAATTTGCGGTATTGGAACTGTATGCCTCGTGGTTATCTCCGAGGTTGGATCTGATACTCCCTGTGTGTGTTCCGGGGTTGAGGATGAAATTCCGGTAGTATCCGGACTGGATGTGAGTTGTCTTCCTGGGTTATCTCTGAAAGACAAATCTGCCCTCCTGCAATGTCAGTAACTGTGACGCCCCCAAAATTAAGTATACATCTCCCATCTTGAGTCACCAGATACATGGTATAGAATTCAAATACAACTTAATAATATAACTGTCGTGTACAATACGACAAAACATAAACTGTGAGTTTGAATACAAATATTGTCTACTAGAGAGTATACAAACTCAAAAGGAGTCCTCATTACAATTATTATCACACTATTTCACGGAATAGTGAGGACTACTAATGCACCATCTAGGACCATCACTCCATTCCCCGACTCTCGTCCCAAATATATTCTCATTTCAAGAGAGAAAGAAGGTGAAGAAAGGGTGAGCTCAACTAGCCCAGTAAGAAATATTATGACTAAGATAATGCAGAATAAATTATCATTAGCCTTAAATAGTGTTAAACTGATACAATATAATAAACATCAAGTTTAAATGCAGCAGAACAAGCAATCCATTAAAAGAGTCAAGTAGAGAATAAAATCTACTATCTTTTATGATTTAAATCTACTATCTACTTCCTTTACACTTCCATTTTTATTAAGTGTTCGGCTTGATTTCTTTTAATTTTTGAGATGCGAAACATCTTCGAGAAAATAATGTAAAAAGTAGTGCCGAACTCCTCGTGGGCATGAAAACCATATGAGGATATCCAAACACCGTGAATAAATTTACAAGCTGCTTACAGCTGAAAATGTACATCACATGATCAAAATCTTGATCCAGTAGACTGAATTTGTGATCACATGATTCCTAGGCTCACATGATGCCGCAATTTATATGAAGAAGCAATTATATATATATATAAAAGATGTAAATATATATAAATACATGATCAGCCACCACGAAGCACCTCCACGGGGGATCAGAAATGTAAATAAAGTTGTAAAAGCAATCAACCGCCACGAAGTAAACTCCAGGCGGGACGAAAAGTATATATATATATAAGTGGTAAACGCACCAGATGTTCATATATGTAAGTGTGTGTGTGTGTATATATATATATATATATATATACGAAAGCAAATAAACGCTCCAAACATAAGTCTAGGCTCAATCGAGGCATAACTCGATAATGTTAATCCATGTATAAATATATATATATATATATATATAAACTGAAATGAAACCACAGACCGAAGTCTGGGCATACACACGCAACATGACTCTCAACGTGAAGAATGGTGTGTGCAAAGATGAAGAGAAAGGCTTCAAAGTGTGGTAGAAGGCTTACAGTGGGCTGCCAAAGAAGACTTCTATAACTATAAGTGGATGAACACTCAGCTCCTGCCGGTACAAATAATAGCTATATGTGAGCTCACACGTGTTTAAAACGAGAAAGATCTCAGTTTAGGGTGTGTATAGAGCAAATTTGACAAGGCTTCCTCGCCTTTTTCTCTTACAAAATGGCCACCCCAAGCCCTCTTTTTATAGAGGGGGAAGCTAGCCGCAGAAGTACCTGCGGCTTCCCAAGGTTCCCTGGGCTCTACGGGTTCTGTCATCTCGAAGTACGTGCACTCATGCACTGTGATGTCCGCTCGAACTTTTAGAGTTAAAATCCGGGCATCCGACTAGGGTATGTAAGACCTATTTTGTACTGCCGTTGTCAAGAGTTTCGCAATGACATGGGATTAGAGGTTGTATGAAGTCAGGAAGATGGGACAATGCCCTCCGGTCTTCAAGCTTTAAATTATATCCGTTGCCCTGCGTAATAATCACTCGGGATTGGACTTCCTTGGTTCTTATGGGACATTCCTATGTAGAAATGTATGTATGAGATGTTGAGACGGTGCGATGTGGCGTCAAGGTGGAAAGATGATGACTTTTCCCCTCACCGGTGTTATCTTCGGTTTTGGCTGATAAAATAGACATTGCTCAGGGTTATCTCTGAGATTAGACTGCTGGAAGTGTTAAAGGTCCTCAGTGTCATCTCTGAGGTGTGTCTGTCTTCCCGGTGTTATCTCCGGGTCTTGTACTAAGTGCCTCGGTGTGAGTGCCGAAGTTGAAGCTGATTGCATGCATTTGAACCAAGCATTTCTGGGGTTATCTCTGGAACTGCAACTGCACTCCTTGGGGTTATCTCCAAGTTTAGAACTACTACTCCTAGTGTTATTTCTAGGACTGAGACTTAATATCTCCGGGTTATATCTGAGATAAATCGGCCTTCTCCGGTGGAATTTCTAGTATTTGAACTGCGTTCCTCGAGGTTATCTCCGAGGATTGAACTGATACTCCCGGTGTGTGTTCCGGGGTTAAGACTAAACTTCTGGTAGTATCCGGACTGGATATGAACTTTCTTCAAGGGTTATCTCTGAAAGATGAATCGCCTCCTCCGCAATGTCGATAGAATAAAAAAGTAAAATTTTGATTGTCTACAGATGCCCCTCGTTATCATATTCATGCAATGCAATGGCATGGATAGGATAAAGAATCTTAGACACTTGAAATGCAACAAGATAAACATGATGCCATTTGCAGTAATATGATGCAAATGTATGATGCAAGTGTTTTGTTGGATTGTTCTCCAACATGTTGGGATGATTGCCGGCTCCCTGTTGCTTCTACCTGGGATCGGCAACGATGTCTTTACCAATAATATTGGACGTGTGATCCAAATCTTTTAGGATGTTGATGTTGGGGCTATAACCAAAGTCCTTAATCCTTGATATAGACTTTATTCTGAAGATGTCCCTCTCGTGTACAAGAGATCTGTGGGGATAAAGCTTTGTCTATTTGATGATGTATATAACATATTCCATCATCGAACCTCCCCGAATATGTTGATCCTTCTTGGTTAGTATCGCCAGGACATATCAACGTTCTGTTCGATTTACTGCCAATAGTATGTGTTGTCAGGGATGCCTGACCTTCACTGACATTTGAATCAACAGATAAAAACTCTTGTTGGGTAGACTGTCAAGGCTGCTTGACCTTCGCTGACGTGTGAATCAACAGATAAACACATGTTGTAACCCCCGCTGGGGATCTACTTGATCTTCGCTGACGTGTGCATCAACGGAAAATGTGTGATACCCCCGCCGGGGATATGTACTTCGACATATTAAAACGCGTGATGCCCCCACCGGGGATATGTACTTTGACATATTAAAATGCATGATGCCCCCGCCGGGGATATGTACTTCAACATATTAAAACGCGTGATGCCCCCGCCGGGGATCTGCTTTTGGAATGTGTGACGCCCTCGCGAGAGATGTTTGAGAGGATTAGGGTTACGACCCTGAATTGGCAGCATTGGACATGCGTCAGGTATTGCTGAGTGTATCTTGTAACAGCTGAGATCACTGGCATTGTGTACCCTGTACTCGAGTGAACACCAATGAGTGATGTGTAGACCCATGGCTCGGTTTGAGAAAACTAGGATTGTAAGCTAATCTACTCAATTGCGTAGCGTTTTTATTCCTGATTTGGCTTCTTCAGCTAATGAGAACTCTGTTGCAACTCAAACTGGACCGAGACGGAGGGGTGGGACCCATGTAGGGGTGCCACAGGTACACCTGAAGCAACCACAGGTGGACCTACGGCAAGCCGTGGCTATTAAATGTCTGCAGATTGCTTTCATAAGTCATTTTCAAGTTACACCGCGAAGGAAATCCGAGAGCTCTTCTTCAGATCTGCTGAGTTCGGGCGACTTTCTATAAATTTTATCACCATACAAGTTTTCTACATTGTCCTAGTAACGTATGCATGTATTCTTTTCCAGTTTTTATCCATTGGAAAATGACTTATGAATGCTCAAATGACTTGATAAAAAATATTCAACATAGTAAATGTTAGTATTAAACCATGCTGAACATAATGATGTGAAAAATTTTGACTTTTGAAATAGTCAAATTAGCACCTTTTTCTACTATTTCTTATCCTATTTGAGGACAAATGAGCAAAAGGTAAAAATACAAAGTAATCCTGGTAATTAAACTACCCTTATGGATTGATGACTTTGAATTTTTAATGTATATAGTATGTATATGATTGTGGGCAAGTGTGCTACTGAATGGCCACCTAGTCATGCTTGTGTGCATGTGGATAGTCCTTTTTACAAAGGGGACTATGGCAAAATTTTAAGCATTGAATAGTCATGCATTTTTAACTCTACTTTAGACGTATGTTAAAGTAATGTATGCATGCATGTAGTCATAAAATGTATTTTGAAAAGAAAGCTCTAGGTTAGAAATTACCACACTTTTTCTAAGGTGATTTGGAGACTTGTTGCCAGATATTATGGATTCGGATAAGTCGAGTAGTTCCTGCAGGACCACTTTTGGTGTACGGAGGAGGGCTTCTGAAGTGCTTCAACCCCGTTCCGTTAGACAACCTCGTTAGTTAGTGGAGGCGGTGATACGTCCAGTCCAGGTTGATGTACCAGACGTCGAGGACGAGGAAGAGGATGCTCCCCATAGGGACCTCCCAAGTATTCAGGTGGCAAACCCAGAGCTTCTGAGTGATTTGAGTTGGCATCCCTCGATGTACTTACACGCTAACGAGGTATTAAGTTAGATCTTAATCTTCCTTCTTTCCTATTGATGGGAATTAAAGGATTCTGATGTCAATTTGCATTTCATGTAGGTTCCCGGCTTTACACAGCCTCGAGGGAATTGGTTCAGCATTCACTCCATGTACCAGGCTTTGCATCCTGACTATAGAGTGATTTTGCATGACTGAGGATTTGGGGCGTTCTTTTCCATCCTTCCCCGCTGTTGTCCCTGGGGTTACCTCAAGGCATTGTCTGAGCGCTGGTTTCACCAGACTCGGTCACACCATTTATTGGACTGTGAGGTGATGATGACGCCGATGGATTGGTAGTTTATCACAGGTATGGAGTTTGGAGGGGCACCAGTGCCTTGTATGGCGGATATTACCCCGACTACTATTAAATCCTTGCTAGGAGTTTCGGTAGAGACGCTCAAGGGCAGGACTGTCTGTACGGGTCCTTTTAGCGTAGATGCTATGAGTGGGCTGTTGAGCGAGGCCATACCAGTTGATGTCAGAGTCATGGATCACATTCTTCGGCGATTGTTCCTGATGATCACTAGGGGTTGCTTCATAGCTGATAACTCTTCTACGATGTCATTCATTTTGATCAGCGCCACTCGACATATGGACCGTATTGGAGTGTATGACTGGGGTTCCTATTCCTTCGCCTATTCCCTCAGGGGCATGCGTATGCGTTCGCGTTCGTATGTCTAGAAAGTTCTGTCAAGGAGAGGTTTGGTCACCTAATTGCATGCCAATAGGGAGAAATCTTTATCGGAAAGCTCTCTCTTTCATGGAAATGATCTGGTTATTTAATATTGTGAGTTATAATATTAATGATGAATAAGTTCGTGTTGATTAAAGATGAAATTGATAGTTCCATTGTGTTGGGATTATTAGTGTTAGTGGAAATCAACATTTATTTCAATAATAATTGATGTCTGGAGGTTATATTGACCAATCGGGTAATTGATCGGATAAATGAACAATTAATTGCTATTAATTCACATACGTATAACTATTTGTTCACATGTGTGTACTATTGATTCACATGCATGTACTATTAGGGGAGTTGGTGCAATATTGATAATACTTGAATGGCTAAATTAAAAATGGAGGTATAGATGAAAGTATATACTGTAATTATTTTTTTCACATGTATAGAACTATTTGTTTACACATGTGTACTATTGATTCACATGATGTACTATTAGGGGAGGTGGTGCTAGTTTGATAATACTTGTAGGACTAAATTAAAAATAAAGGAAAAGATGAATGTATTATACTATAATATTTCGAGCCCCAAAACTTGCAATTATCGAAACTATATTTTCCTATAAATAGAAGCTCATTCTTCTTTCATTCTCACCAATTCACTAAGACTCACAAGAGCAATTATAGAAAGAGAAGCTATTGAGAGAGAAGCTTTAGAGAGAAAGTAGAAGAGAAGTCTGTTACCTCACTATTCCAGTATCCAGTCTTCTTCTGAGGTAAGGGATATTATTTTGTTCAGTATTCATAGGAATAATATTTTCATCCATACTCTGTAGTATGTGAGTAATATTATTTCGTCTCGTATTCCTGATTATACCCTCATTTTGTTAAAGTATTGCTTCTATACTCCGTGAAATTAGTAGAATATCCTTAAAGTTTTCGCTTCATCTAGTATCGTTTCACAAGGATATTTTCTGCACATTCTTATTAAATTTTAAGCTTTTCATGCCGGAGTACTATCCATGAGTAGTATTCATTTTTACGGTACTATTCACAGGGTAATATTCACAAAGTACTATTCACAGGTACTATTCATAGAGTACTATTCATGAGTACTATTCACAAAGTACTATTCACAAGGTACTATTCCCGAAGTACTATTCACGGGGTACTATTCACCTGGGGAATTATTCATGACAAAAATTGATTTCTTTGTTGTCCAGATCATTTTTGATACAATATTATTCTTCAATTTTACTCCACAAAGCAGTATCATGTTGACAATTTGAACATTATTGAATTCTGGAAAAATTAAATTATAAATCTTTAAAATTTATCCTTTTTTGTCATTTAATTGAATTCTTATATTATTGTCATCATCCTCATACTTATATTTTGATGAAAGTCATTTGTGGTTTACGTGCATAGATGTACTATTGATTGGTATAATTATGACCAGGAATTATTCGGTATAATCATGACCGTAATGTTACAAATGATGTGGTAAAAATCATCATTGGCATATAGTACATTGATGGACAGTGGTTGGTATGAGTATGACCAGGGATTATTCGGTATAATCATGACCATTGATGATTACATAAATATCTTTGGTCAGCAGTGAAAGGATGATTTAATGATGTGGTTTATTTAATAAGCTGAGTCTCAGCGAAAAAGTTGATGAAAAACTTTTTAAATCATAGAAGATAGTAGATATCATGCTCTACTTGACTCTTCTAATGGATTGCTTGTTCCATTGCAGTTAAACTTTATGATTATTGTATTTTATCAGTTTAACACTGTTGAAGGCTAACGATAATTTATTCTGCATTATCTTATTCATAATATTTCTTACTGGGCTAGTTGAGCTCACCCTTTTTCTTTTATTGTTCTCTTCAGGAAATGAAAACGTAGCCGGGACTAGTCGGGGAACAGAGTGACGGTCCGAGATGGTGGCTATAGTATTCCTCACTATTTTATGAAATAGTGTGATAATAAATATAATGAGGACTTCATTTGAGTTTAAATAAAGTCTATGAGAAAATATTCATGTAAAAACTCTAAGCTACGTTGTTGTCGTATTGTATAAAAGAAGTTGTATTTGATTTATGTACCATGTATTTGGTGACTCAGAATGGGTGATGTATACCTATTTTGGGGTCGTCACAGTAGCCGTTACAGATGGTACTACAGTGAGGTCCTTTACCATTGACATGATTGTAGGGATGAGCACGCACATTGATGAGCATAGAGTCACTATGCAGATGGTTGTAGATCTGTTGGCTCGCGTGGATACCCTTGTACAGGAGACCACATCGTTACCTCCTTCTGCTGAGAGGAATGCCATGTTGGGCTTGATTGCTCGCATATACACTGATTTGTAGATGGGCTTGTACTTTCATGCATAGACTAGCTTAGCCATTTTGTCATGTACAGTTTACATTGTGTATATCAAACAACATTATATATATAGCAGGGAAATATATTTTTGATCACTTCCCTTTTAGATATGCCTGGATACTTGGTTGATATTTTGCATGTTTCTTCAAGACTTGTAATCTTGATGTATTCTGAATTCTTCCTTGATGGATGGACATTGAGTTGTCTCTGGATAGTTCAGAATGAATCATTGATCTGTGTGTATCCCCTACAATCTTTGGTGTCTTGAGACTGGTTTCTGTATGGAAATGTGGAGAAGAGCGTGGCTTTCCTCTGTGAGATTGACCGTACCACAGATGGCCGCCAGTACTCCTATTTTGGAGGAGCCTAGTTATTTCCATCTCTTATGGATTGGTATTGCTCTTTGAGGCACAACCACAGCTTAGATGGTCGCCGAATCTCCTATTTAGGAGGAGTTTAGGTAATTCCACCCCTTTGGTCTGAAGCCGATGAAATGTAGTGGATTTAAGTTTGATCCCAGTACCAGATGACAAGTGTTTGTGTTTTGGTAGGGGGTGAGATCGAACCATATATTGTTGCCTATGTACTCCTATTGAAGAGGAGATTAGGTCTGCGTAGTTCGAACCTGGTGTAAGAGGTTCAACGCTGTTTTTGGCAGAAAGGGTGTATGAATGTTTTTGTTATTTTTTTTGCTTTTGTAATGAGAAGGGTGTAGAAATTTTTTTGTTATTTTTGTTTTATTGTGTCCGGGCCATATAAAATGGTTGCTTACGTACTCCCGGGTATCAGGAAGATCAGGTCGACGTAGTTCGCCCCTCAGGACGATTTGTAGCCGACGAAAAGCTTGATCCCATGTGTAGGACAGACTGCAGGGAAAAAGAAACTATGGATACTGGATTGCTTGTTCCGCTATAGTTAAACTTGATGATTATTGTATTTTATCGATTTAACACTGTTGAAGGCTAACGATAATTTATTATGCATTATCTTTGTCATAATATTTCTTACTGTGCTAGTAGAGCTCACCCTTTTCCTTTCATTGTTCTCTTCAGAAAATGAAAATATAGCCGGGACTAGTCGGGGAACAGAGTGACAGTCCGAGATTGTGGCTGTAGTAGTCTTAACTATTTTATGAAATAGTGTGATAATAAATGTAATGAAGACTTCATTTGAGTTTGAATAATGTCTATGAGACAATATTTATGTAAAAACTCTAAGATATGATGTTGTCGTATTGTATAAAAGAAGTTGTATTTGATTTATGTACCATGTATTTGGCGACTCAGAATGGGTGATGTATACCTATTTTGGGGGCATCACAGTTGGTATCAAAGCTTAGAGATATGATCTCTTGTGAGACCCCAGATTTTATGAATAAAGATTAAATTTTCTCGAAATATTTTTTTTAATATTATGGTGTGGATTTGAAATAATGTTATAGTTGTGGGTAGTATTTATAAATTTTAAAAAGTATGCAAGTTGTTGTATAATATTCGATTGGTTGGGGAATATTCTTTTTGTCGAGGAATATTCGTACGACGGCACAATCATTGGTGGACCCCACAACAGAATTATTGTCGGATTGAGAAAACGACAAAAATATTTTATTGAAAATAACTACGAAAGTTTTACCATTAATACGTATGAACTACTTTCATTAGTAAAAGTAATGCGATGAATACGCGTGGTTGCATAGTAGAGCACGTATTGATTATTGATGCTTATGTGATAAGTCACTCGGTTTTGTTTTATTGGTATTATTAATGTAATAAAACGGAAAAACTTTTATACAAAAATGTAATACTTTTATAAAGTTATTCGTTTTATTAGGCTAATAGAAAAATCTTTTAATATAAAATGTAATACTTTTATAAAGTTATCTATTTTATTAGAAAATAATTAGAATATATTATATTTTATTATGCATAAGTGCTCGATATAGTATTTGCATAGTAAAATCTTTTATAAAGTTATTCGTTTTATTAGATTATAAATAGAATATATTATATTTTATTTAAAAGATTTTGCTTTAAATATTGATCAGTCGATTAAAGTAAATCAATTTGGACCGCTCATGAGTTAGTTACTATGCAACCCATTTTTCTATAAATAGAAGTTCATTCCTTCATTATTTCTTACTTAATTCAATTGAAACTCTCTGAGAGATAAACTATAGAGAGAAAGAAGAAAAGTATTCTGCTACTTCACTACTCATATATCTAGTACTCTTCTTCTTAAGGTAGGGGGTATTATTTCTTTTGTATTCATGAAAAGAACTTATGTTATTCCATTCTTTATTATTCAGTTGACATAACCTGTATACGCGGACTTCCCTATACTTGGTGAAATTCTCCTGTTATTCTATTCTTTATTATTCTATTGGAATATCTTGTCTGTGCATTTTACGCCGGACCTGGTTCCGTCTTTATTATTCTATTGGAATATCCTGTCTGTGCATTTTACGCCGAACCTGGTTCCGTTATTTATTATTTTGTTGGAATAACCTGCGTGTGTGGTCTATCGCATGCTTGGTGATTTCTTCTGTTATTCCATTCTTTATTATACTCAGTTAGTTAAAGTTTTAGTTTCTATACTCCATGAAATTAGTGGAATATCCTTGATATTTGCGCTTCATCCAGTATCTTTTCATGTAAATATTCTTTTGAGCATTCTTGAATTTTACCTACTACACAAAGATTATCGTGTTGACATAATTGGACTTTATTGGTTCTGGATAAATTAATTCTTGAACTTGTTTTATTGAATTATTATGTCATTGTCATCATCCTCATGTTTATATTATGTTGAAAGTCATCTCATGGCATGTAGTGCATAGATGGACTTGGTATGATTATGACCGAGGATTATTCTTGTATAATCATGGTAGTAATGTTACAAATGATGTGAAAAAAAAATCCTCATCGGCTGTAGTGCATTGATGGACAATTTTTGGTATGATTATGGCTATGGATTCTCTTCGGCCAAGGGTGCAAAGATGAATTGTTTTATGGCATGATCATGACCGTTGATGAAAACACGATTATCTTTGGCCCGTAGTGCATGGATAATTCGTTGTCGTGATACTAAAGAATATCCTTGGCCTGTAGTGCATGGATGATTTGATGATATGGATTATTTATTAAGCCGAGTCTCAGCGATAAAAGTGATGAAAAACATTTTAAATCATAGAAGATAGTAGATTTTATTCTCTACTTGACTCTTCTAATGGATTGCTTGTTTCGTTGCAGTTAAACTTTATATTTGTTATATTGTATCAGTTTAACACTGTTGAAGGCTAACGATAAATTATTCTGCATTATCTTAGTCATAATATTTCTTATTGGGCTAGTTGAGCTTACCCTTTTTGCTTTCATTGTTCTCTTCAGGAAATGAGAACGTAGCTGGGACTAGTCGGGGAACAAAGTGATGGTCCTAGATGTTTGCATTAGTAGTCCTCACTATTCTGTGAAATAGTGTAATAATAAATGTAATGAGGACCCCATTGAGTTTTTATACTCTATAGTAGACAATATTTGTATTAAAACTCACAGTATATGTTTAGTCGTATTTTACATGACTGTTGTATAATTAAGTTGTATTTGAATTTTGTACCATGTATTTGGCGACTCAAGATGGGTGATGTATACCTATTTTGGGGGTGGCACAGTTGGTATCAAAGCTTAGGGATATGATCCCTGGCTGAGATGTGAGATAAGAAATAGGAGGGGAGAGACGGGGAATTCCTTCGCTGGTATGACCTACCTAAGTTTATTTGATATTTAATTGGTCGGTCAGAGTATAGGGATAATATGTTACATGTTAATTAACCCTTGTTTTGTGGCAGTATTTGAAAATGACATCCAAAAATGTTGAGAATAGCAATGGAGCACAGGAGACCGTTGAGTCTCCACAGATCAATAATCAGGACAATGTGCAACAGGATGGCGATAATCCTCTTGTAAATAACAACACTGACAAAATGATGAATGACGGTACGTTTAGGAGCTTTTTAGAATTCATTCAACACTGCATTTGAGAGACTCTGCTCATAATGTAGGAGGAAACAATGGCAACCACACTGTTGGTCACCGCTTAAGCGATTCAAGGAGCTGGGACCACCAGAGTTTTTGGGAAAGCCAGAACCACTTAAGGCGGAGACATGGTTAAAGCAGATCACCAAGATATTTGATGTCTTGGGATGCTCAGAGGAGCAAAAGGTTCCCTTTGCCACCTTTATGTTGCGTGAAGAGGTAGATTACTGGTGGGAATCTGTAAAACGCACCCAGACTAACACACTCAAGATGTCTTCGGGGAAGTTCCAAGAGCTGTTCAACGACAAGTACTTTCCCGAAAGTATTCATCACATGAAGGAGGTGGAGTTCATCAAGTTAGAGCAAAATAATATGACCGTGTCGCAGTACGAGGCTAAGTTTGCCGAGTTGTCTCAATTTGCATCCCATTTGGTCGATAATGAGGAGCGAATGACGCGAATGTTTTTAAGAGGTTTGAAACCCAATATACGTTAATACCTCATTTCTCACAAACTTTGTTTATATTCAGATATTGTGAATCCATGCTCAGTTATTGGAATGCGATAACGAGTCAGCACAACCAAAAGGCAACGACCAACAACATGATAGTAATCGTACCGGTGGCAACGTCCATCGGAACAATGATAACCATCGTGGGGGAAATTATCATGCCATGAATTGTAACCATTTCGGTGGTAATCATGGCCAAAATAATAAGAATCGACATTTCAAGAAGAGAAGGTTGAACAATGATGTGAAGATGTCGGAACCAACACCCATTTCAAAGGAAGAAGAACGAACACCGGTCGTATGTTTCAAATGCGGACATGAGGGACACATCCGTCCAAACTGTACGCAGCAATCCAAAGCGTGTTTTAATTGCGGAAGAGAAGGTCACCTAGCTCGATTTTGTCGTATGGTGAAGTCAATTTCAGCTGGGATAGTGATGCCAAAGGATGTCCCAGACAAGCCAAAGCCGGTAGTTTAAGAGAGAGCGTTTTTTTTGTGACGAAGAACCTGAATAAAATTATCACGGGTATGTTAGTCATAAACCCTTGCGAAGTCTATACTGTGTTAGATACCAATTCTACTCACTCTTTTATTTCACCTAGTTGTGCTCAATGTTTGAAGCTAACTCCAGAGAAGTTAGACTTTGATATATCTGATTAAACTCAGTTGGGAGAAACCTTCGTTACCTCCACTATTTATAAATCTTGTTTAATTCAAATCGACACTTTCACGTTACCTGTCGATCATATCTCTTTGAAAATACTTGCCTTGGATGTGATTTTAGGAATCGATTGGTTAGCTACTTATCAAGCTTTTCGTAAGGTTGTTAGCTTTCATATTCCTAACCAACCTATTATGCGAATTCAAGCAACCAAACCACTAAAGTCAATCACTGTCATATCAAGCCATAAGTAAATAGCCCCGGTCCTTTCGTTGTTGACTTCCTTGTGTGGAATGCACCAAAGCCAGACTTTCTATAGGCGACACTGTGAATGATGATAGCAAGATGATAGGTATCAATGTGACGTGTTACCCAAGTCTTGGATGAGAGTCATAGTTTTGAATGATATTTCTATTGTTGATAAATTTCCTTACGTATTCTTGAAGTCTTCGTAGCCTACCCCTAGAGCGTGAAATCAAATTTTGTATTGACCCCAGTACAAAACCCATTTCTAAAACCCTCAAATATTTCTTCAACTAAAACCCTCAAATATATACAGACATGATCAGCCACCACAAAGCACCTCCATTGGGGATCAAAAATGTAAATAAAGCTGTAAAAGCATTCAACCGCTGTGACGACCCCAAAATAGGTCCATTCCATCCAACCCATTCTAAGTCGCCAAATACACGGTACAGAAAATAACTACAACTTTATTACAACAATTGTCGTACAAAATACAACAACACATATGCTATGAGTTTGAATACAAATATATACCAACTGTGACTCATGTCCCAATCGTGGATAGCACGTCACAATGACACCTTACATAAAGGTATAGTCAAAAACTATTTTAGAAATTAGAATTTTTGGGAAGTGCTCAAGGAAACCTTCGTACATGGGAGGCCATGCTTCTAGGTTATGATAGATATCATATGGCCAAAAAATTATCCTTGGTTGACCCAATAGACCCCAAAGAAAAACGAAAAGATTACTATCATAGTCTTCCCAATGGTGAGTCTTCTCTTGACTTATCATTATCTCCACTGTCTCAAATTGAGAATTATACTTCAAACAAACACCAAGATTATATAGGTAGTGCTCAGTAAATATACTCAAAGAAGTGGATGAGCACAACCTCGCCTAATGATGACACGAGGTCAGTATGTCATTAGACATCTTGTATAATAGTGGCAAAACACCCTTCCAACGTTGGGTTCGCCTCTCCTATATGATTCACCAAATATAACTACTAAAAGATGTATACAACACACTTGTCTATACTGCTTAGGGGAGAACTCCATGACTAGAGACCACCGCTTCTATTCCCTTGTTACCCCCGCTCGACCTAGCTACACTTTTATTACCTGAAAGGAATTGTGAAGCAAAAGGGTGAGCACAACTAGCTCAGTAAAGAATATCATGACTAAAGATAATTAAATTATCAATAGTCTTCATCAATAACAAATCAGAGATTTGGAACATATGGTAGATGATAAAAATTTCAACCATAGTTGCAGCGGAATGAGCAATCCATTAGAAGAGTCAAATAGACAATACAGTCTATTATCTTCTCCATGTTAAAAGTCCACCAACAATGTTTTTATCTGTGACGCCCCCAAAATAGGTATACACAACACCCATTCTGAGTCGCCAAATACATGGTACAAAAAGCAAACTACAACTTCAATAATACAAATGTCGTGTGAAATACGACAATATATATATCGTGAGTTTAAATATAATATTGTCTTCTAGACAATATCCACATGCAAATAAATCCCCATCATAATTATTGATTCATTATTTTACAAAATGGTGAGGACTACTAAACAACTCTCTCTAGAACCTTCATTCCATACCCCGACTAGTACTTTCGCTACATTCTCGCCTCCCCGAGAAGAAAAATGGAACAACAAGGAAAAGGGTGAGCTCAACTAGCCCAAGAAAGAATATTATGACTAAGATAATATACAACAAATTATCGTTAGTCTTCAACAGAGGAAAAATCGATAGAATACAATAGACAACAAGTTTCGGATCAATATTCGCAATGAAATAATAATTCATAGAAGAGTTACGTAGAGAATGAAATCTACTATAATCTATGAATTTAACAGGTCCATCATCAATATTTTATCCTCAGTAACATCAATTAATATACATCTCGAATCAAATATTCATCTTTTGACTACTGAGCCAAAGATATTCATCGATTAGTCATGTTCATTTAAACACTGCTCATCTTTGCACTACAGAGCCAAAGATATTAATCAATCGATCATGTTCATCTCAACACTGCTCATCTTTGCACTACTGTGGCCAAAGATATTCAATAATATCATCATTTAAGACTGAGGATGATGAAAAATATTTTTAAAGAAACGAATCCAGTGAAACAAAATGACAAGGATTAAGGATTAAGGATTCGTACTTGGTTTTATCCACATCCAAAAATACCTCAAAAATAATCATAGTGGTGTAAAATTCAAGAATGATCAAAACATGGATACAATCAGAGTTAGTATCCAGAATAGATATTTTGGACAAAAAGAAGAAATTTTATTTTTCGGTGAATAGTGCTTGATATCGTGAATAGTCTTGTGTATACGTGAATAGTAACTCCAACACCAAAAGATAGAAATTCCACAAAAAACATCTTCACGCTTTCATGAATAGTACTCGTGAATAGTAACTCGTGAATAAGAACTCATGAATAGTAACTCGTGAATAGTAACTCATGAATAGTAACCCATGAATAAGTAACCCGGCATGAAAAAGTTCCAAATTTGATAAAAACTTCAGATCAACATTTCAAAGATAATGATATTGAAGAAATAATATCATTACTGAAAAAAATAATATCCCTTACCTCGAAAGACAAGACTTTACTAGTTGAAACAGGATATAGGCTATGACTTGAACTTGCACCGTATAGCAATACTCAAAGTATACTCAAAATACTCACAAGAATACGCCGATAATATAGAGAGAAAACTTGAGCTTCTAGTGTGATTTTCAATTCTAACCTAAGTACCTATTTATAGAAATTGCTTAGAACACCAAAGCGTAAAATTGAATATAATAATATTATATATAAACAAAATTCATACGTCCACATCTTGAATCTGAATTCACCACCATGCACATGTTAAATGAGTTTCAAAAATGGAAAAAACGCTTTTGTAATTAAAATATTTTAAACTTCCAAAATCAATTATTTGAACTTGAACTTCAATAATTCACAATAAATAGGTCTTTTATCGGAAAATTCGAATCTTGCAAATTTTTATAGGAAATTCAATTCTCTACAACTTTGCGTAAGAAAAGTTTTCCAAATTCAAAATGAAATTTGACCAAATCCTCAAACGGGAGATTTTACAAAGTATAATCAATTTTCATTCAAGAAATGGAGTCCACCAACACACAAAACATGTGTTAATCATTTATTGCAACAAAATACTCTTCCTCCTCGTATACTCATATATCCCACATTCGTTGTAAAAATATCACCGTTAATATATTATTAAAATAATATATTTAAATGAATTATTTTATCGTAAAAAGATAAAATATTAATTTTCAACAATTGTCATTTTAAAATTTTCTCCATCTATATCCACATAAAATCAATATTTTTCTCATCATATGAATCAATAATTAATTATTCACAAATAATATTACGTAATCACAATATTGATGACAACCAGTGCGCCCTCAGAAAGAGGGGCTTTCCAATAAGAATTTCTTTCTTCTTGCCGCAATTAGGTGACCAAACCTCTCCTTAGAGCAAACTTTCTAGACATTACCAATAATGTTATCTAATAATATTATTCAGATAATATGAATTATTGCTTCGATAATGAAAGATCTTTGTGTAATGACAATTATTGAAACAACAATAATATAAAATATCAACGCAAAGAATTATTAACTCAATAAAATCTTTGAATAAAGAATTACCGTAACCATTATTGAGTAGTGCCTTCTTACGTAAGAATCAATAATTGGTGCAATACCGTGTGCTACTGTTCAACAACGCGTATTAGTGTGTTTTAACCACCGGGTATTCCAACAGTATTAACGGTAACAACTACGCCGTTATTTAAAAACAACTTATATTTGTCGTTTTCTTCATCCAATCACTTTCACATTATGGGGCCCACACATGGTCACTGGCTGTCAGACGATATTCCCTTCAAAGCGATTAATATTCCACGACCAAACGAATATTCCCCGACGATAATGAATATTTTATAACCACTTGCTTAATTTGAAATATTTGCATATTTAACCCTTAACTATCCACATTAATCAAATCAACTCTTACTATTTCAAAATAATAAATAAAGGAAATTCCTTTTTATTTAAAAATTTCGGGGTCTTACATTATCCCTGTAACATCAATCAACAGTTCCTTTCCACAATTATATGAATATCTCATGATCTTAATTGTAATTCTAAATTCCTCTTCGTACCCAGGACGAATATAATTTTCATCACATGTCTTTACCTGAAACATCAAAGATCATGGATATACCAAATCACAGTTCCTGTTCATAATCATACTAATAAATTCATCTTTGCACTACGGGCTAAAGATATTCATCCACAGTTCATCTTCGCACCACTGGCCAAAGATATTCAATAATGAGTCATCTTTTGCACTACGGGCCAAAGATATTCATTAACAGATTCATCTTTTGCACTCATCGGCCAAAGATATTCATTAACAGTTCATCTTTGCACTACTGGCCAAAGATATTCATCAACAATTCATCTTTGCACTACAGGCCCAAAGATATTAATATCTCAAAGAAATATATAATCATTTCGAATTTATATAAACAATAATTATAACCATGTTGATCAATTCACCTTTGCACTTAAGCTAAAGATATTCAATTATAAATTCAATGGTCATGATCATACCAGTCACAATTCAACTTTTCACTACTGGCCAAAGAGAACCCTAGTCATGATCATACCAATAATCTACTCATCTTTACACTCCAAAGAAAAGAGAATTCCAACATCGAGGTTATAAAAATATTATATATGATAATAAAATCAATATAATCAATATATAGTTTTAATCTCCAGAGTAATATTCATAAATCAACTATAATTTGGTTAGAAAAAGAAACCAATTTTGTAGTGAATAGTACCCGTGAATAGTAACTCGTGAATAGTAACTCGTGAATAGTAACTCATGAATAGTAACTCATGAATAGTAACTCATGAATAGTAACCCTGACACAAAAAGGTAGAATTTCCACAATAAAATTCATACCAATATTTCGGTATAATGATATTGAAAGAATAACATTTCTTAAACTTATAAACAATTTATTTTAACTGTTTACACTTTACTAAATAATGCATTTAATCATCATAAAATGCCAAACTTATAAGGTTTCATCACCAATAACCAAAACCCTCATCAAAAATCTTCATATACCACATATATGATTCTCAAGCCATAAAATCATATTTTCCAATTTTCTTCCTTCACATAACATATTTAACTCATTTATTCATAACTAGTCTATTTTCATGAAAAATACCAAATCAGTTCCAAAATATTTCTTTTTACGGGATTTAGCGAGAATATAGTCCCATATTGAACATATATATTTCTTAGAATTTTTAAAATTCATTTACTATTTTCATATATGGCTAAAATCCGCCTAATATTTAGACATTTATCATAAATTGTACTTTTATCCAAAAATTCCAAAATTCACAGAGTACACTGATATTATATAGATGTACTCCCAATAAAAATTTCATCAATTTTGGAGTGAACCATAAGGAGTTATAAGGCATTACTTTTAAAATAGTATTTTCTCATAAAATTCATAACTCTTAATCTATACATCCAAAAATCACCATTTTTGGACACAGTCAATAAAACTCATCAACTTATCATTTCAAAGTTTTCCAGAATTTTCTGAAGGTTAGAAGAAGTACGACTTTAAAAATATAATAACCCTTAAAATCCCTTACTATCCCTTACCTCAAAAGAGCAGCACTTCTGACTGGATATCGGATATGACGCTGAAGGAAACTTGCACTGATGAATATCAACTCACCAAGTATCTAAATACTCACAAAATACACTCAATAATCTAGAGAGAGAAAGAGAGAAAACTTGTTTCTGGTGTGATTTTTCAATTCTAACTTAGCCCTCTATTTATAGGAAAATTTTAGCAGACTTGACCTGCAACCTGATGGCTTTACCTGCTACTATTCCCACCCACCACCTTTGAAATAAATTCAGCACATTTGTTCACCAACCACAAGTGTGGCCCACTCAATTCTAGAATTTTCCACCAAAATCATTTATAAACCTAATTTCTGAATCAGTCACCTCTTAAAATTCATAACAAATCATACGTTCATTTTTAACGGTTAAAAATTTGTGGACATATACTCAACTTATATATGTATAACATATCCAAAAATTACAATGATTCAACGGTCGGATTAAAAATTATAACTAACGCAATATATCTCAAAAACACTGGTTTAATTTTTAATACCTTCATTCCGACAAAAATACTGATAAAATACCTCAACATTAATTTCTTCATTTATAACCACATAAATAAATCCATCATTTATATCCACATCAAATAAATATTTCCTTATCATATAAATCAATAATTAATTATTCACAAATAATATTACAGAATCACAATTATGACAACCAGCCGCTCCTCGTGAAAGAGGGGCTTCTAATAAGAATTTCTCCTTCTTGGTAAGCGCCAAAATTAGGTGACCAAACCTCTCCTTGATGTAACTTTTCTAGACATTGCCAATAATGCTATCTAATAATATTATTCAAATAATATGAATTATTGATCCGATAATGAGAAATATTATGCGATTATAATTATTGAAACAATAATAATATAAAATATAAACGCAAACAACTATTGAATCAATAAAATAAAATATTGAGCGAGAATTCTTGTAACAATTATTGAGTAGTGCCTTTTCACGTAAGAATCAATAATTCAAAAATACTTCGTAATGCCGTGTATTATTCTTGCAACAACGCCAGATTACTTTATTTTACCAACCGGGTATTCCAACGATGTTAACTTGATAAACGATTATTACGCCAGTTATTTATAAAAACTTAATTTTGTCATTTTCTTCATCCGACAGTTATTCTGTTATGGGGCCCACAAATGGTTGCGCCGTCATACGAATATTCCTCAACAGAAAGAATATTCCATGACCAAACAAATATTCCCCGACAACAATGAATATTTTATAACCACTTGTGTATTTTGGAAAAAAAATCGTATATCACCCTTAACTTTAACTTTTATCAATTTAACCATTTACTGAATAGTAATTATAAGAAAAATTGAATACTTTTATTTCATAAAATTCGGGGTCTTACAACCGCCACGAAGTAAACTCCAGGCGGGACGAAGGGTATATATATATATATATATATATATATATATATATATATATATATATATATATATAAAGTGGTAAACGCACCGGATGTAAAATCCAGGCTCATCGAACAAAGTTCGACACGCAGTTCATATATATAAGTATATATATATGCAAAAGAAAATAAATGCTCTAGACGTGAGTCTAGGCTCATCGAACAGAGTTCAACACACAGTTCATATATATAAGTATATATACGAAAGCAAGTAAACGTTTCAAACAAAAGTCTAGGCTCAATCGAGGTATAACTTAATAATGTTAGTCCATATATAAAAATATATATGTATATATAAGTATATATATATATATATACAAACTGAAATGAAACCATATACCAAAGTCCAGGCATACACACGCAACACGACTCTCAACGTGAAGAATGGTGTGTGCAAAGATGAAGAGAAAGGCTTCAAAGTGTGTAAGAAGGCTTACAGTGGGCTGCCAAAGAAGACTTCTATAACTTTAACTGGATGAACACTCGACTTCCGTCGGTACAAATAATAGCTATATGTGAGCTCACAAGTGTTTAAAATGAGAAAGCACTCAGTTTACGGTGTGTACAGAGCAAATTTGACAGGGCTTCCTCGCCTTTTTCTCTTACAAAATTACCACCCCAAGCCATATATTTATAAAGGGGGAACCTGCGGCTCGTCGCAGATGTACCTGCGGCTGCCCGGGGTGCCCCGGACTGCGCGGATCCCACCATCTCGAAGTACATGCACTCATGCACTCGTGCACTCTGATGTTCGCTCGAACTTTCAAAATTACAATACGGGCATCCGACTGAGGTATGTAAGACCTATTTCAGACCGCCATTGTTGAGAGTTACGCAATGACATGGGATTAGAGGTTGTAAGAAGTCAGGAAGATGGGACCATTCCCTCCGATCTTCAAGCTTCAAATTCTATATGTTGCCCTGCGTAATAGTCACTCGGGATAGGACTTCGTTGATTCTTGTGGGACATTGTTGTGTAGAAATGTATGTATGAGATTTTGAGATAGTGCGATGTGGCATCAAGGTGGCAAGATGACAACTTTTCCCCTCACTGGGGTTATCTCCGATTTGGGCTGATAAAGCAGACGTTGCTCAGGGTTATCTCTGAGATTGGACGGATGCAAGTGTTGAAGGTCCTTAGTGTCATCTCTGATGTGTGCATGTCTTCCCGGTGTTATCTTCAGAACTTGTACTGAGTGTCTCGGTGTGAGTGTCGAGGTTAATGCTGATTACATGCATTTGAACCAAGCATTTCCGGGGTTATCTCTGGAACTGCAACTGCACTCCTTAGGGTTATCTCTAAGGTTGGAACTGCTACTCCCAGTGTTATTTTTGGGACTGAGACTGAATATCTCAGGGTTATCTCCGAGATTAATCGGCCTTCTCTGGTGGAATTTCCGGTATTTGAACTGCATGCCTTGGGGTTATCTCCGAGGTTAGAACTGATACTTCCGATGTGTATTCCGGGGTTGAGACTGAACATCCGGTAGTATCTGGACTGGATATGAGATGTCTTCTAGGGTTATCTTTGAAAGATGAATCTGCCCTCCTACAATATCAGTGACAGGTGTGTAGAAAATTTCAAGTGTCTACATAGTACAACCACATACTCATCAATATAATTATTTTAATTTTATTTTCTATCGAATCCCTATCTGGACTTAAAGTTATGGTTTCTATTCCTTATTAAGCACAACTCTACCCTTATTTTCTTAGTCAATACACAAATTGACCACATCTCATGACTCGTATCACATATACACATCACAAAATTGATAATCAATATTAATATTAAATAAAAAAAAATTATTTAAAATATTCAGATTATTCAAAATCCCGAGTTATCACATTCTCCCCTCCTTATAAGGATTCCGTCCTCAGAATCACTGCTTTCTTATTCTCTACAATCTATTAAAGTTGTATCATCAATTCATTCGTATCAAGACAATATTAATTTGTGTCCCATAATCTAACATGAGACTTGGATCTATAAAAGAAAACAATTCACAGTATTTATCAAACTTAATATTAATCGCGTAATTAAATTCTAAACGAAATTATTACCTGCCGCTACCTCCTGGGTAGCCACTGCATCTTGCACCGTCATGTTGAATGCACGAGCTATTGGTCTTCCTGGCTGTGCAGGTCCTTGAATCGCCAAGATTCCGCTATCGGGTCCCTTGTTGATACTTTCTTTCTCCACATTTCTCTTCGGACAATTCCGAACCAGATGATCAGTCGATCCACACGCAAAATAACCTTGTATTTTCTTTGGATTGGGACAATTGGGCGACATGTGTCCCTCTTGACCGCAATTATAGCAAACTCTTTTTTTCTTCAGACAAACTCCTGAATGGTTCTTTCCACAAGTCGCACATGGCTCCCTCCCTTTCCTATTCTCTTCTGTCTTATTACCCGACTAAGTATTCTCGCTCTTCTTTCTCTTATTCGGATTACTACCACCACTGCTTCCTCCATCATTTGTCTTCTTCTTCTTCTCCTGATAAAATCGAGATGCAGCTTCGCTCCCTCCTTCAACAATTAACGCTTTTTCCATTAATGCTGCAAATGTATTGATCTGCAATACTACTACCTTGTTGTATATTCTCGACTTCAATCCATTCTCAAACCTTCTCGCCTTTCGTAATTCCATATCCACCTGATGAGGTACAAATCTTGCTAATTCGTTGAATTTAACAGCATACTCAGAAACCGACATGTTCTCCTGCTTCAATTCTAGAAATTTGACTTCCATCCTAGATTGCATACTCGGTGAAAAGTAGTTCTCAAAGAACAACTCCTTGAATCTTATCCAAGTCACAACAGCTGTACCAGCTCTCGCTTGATTAGTCTCCCACCAGTAATTAATTTTTTCCTTCATCAAATATGTTGCAAAAGCTGTCTTTTGCTCTTCTGCCACATGCACAATAATGAATGCTTTTTCCATCTCATTTACCCATGTTTGGGCTTCAATCGGATCTGTAGTCCCCTTAAATTATGGCGGTCCTACCGCTTTAAAGTCCTTGAAATTAGCCAATCTATTAGCTAGCGGTTCTCTCGCTCTTCCTCTTATTGCTAGAGCTCTATTTCCCATAGCTTGGGCTAACATATCTATGAAATTCTACATCGGGTCCACTTGACCTCCTTCATTATTCACTGACTATTCTTCTCTTTGATTTTGATTCTGTCGTCTTGGCAGCATGATCTAATTAAAATAAAAATCTTACATTAATTCTCTTTCTCTACACAAATTCTTAACACAAAAAGAATTCAACACATATTTTTCATATAATCGCATATCTAATCAAATATCACATAGTACATTTAGTACTTAACACATATTACCATCCATTTTTAAATAAATTTTAAAATTAACACACAACTTTACACAAAAAGTTGTAATTCTCCATTCACATATAACTATTCTCAGTTCGTCAAACTTACCACACTTATGAGTTCAGGAACTTGCCACAATTATATGAGTGTATAAACTTATCCTAGTCAGACCTTTGGCGTCCATTCGTTGAGGGGTTCAAAACATTTCAAATAATTATGAGTCATGAACTTACCATAAGTATGAGTTTTAAGAACACACAAATTAAGCTTAATCTTATATTTATATAGAAAATAAAGATTTCATTCATACAAGCATATATATATATATATATATATTTGCATATGCTTACACATTGTTCTCGATATTATAACCTTTAATATCATAACCTACTACCAAAAGATACTACCGCTTATATCTAAGTTGTCTACCGTCCACTCCCTTCACCAATCTTCTTCTTGCTGGGACACTTGTTGAATCCGTGACCCGTTCTCCCATATGAAAAACACTTCCTCATATTTGGCTTAGGACAATGTAGGGAAATGTGTCCTTCCTACTTACAATTGAAGCACACATTCTTCTACATCATGCATTCTCCCACGTGAGTCTTTCCACACTTGCTACAGACTTGCTTCTTCTTCGGGTTTGAATTTTTAGAATTATCACTGGCGTTGTCCCTCTTTCTCTTATTCTTGCCCTTCTACTTAATTGTTCCTTCAGACGATCCACCACCTTAAGTCTTCATCCTTTCCACCTGTGCCTTCAACTCATTTCGTTCTTCGGTCATCTCGTGTAACGCCCTTTCTGTCTGCTACAACTCCTCCAAGAGAAATACTTTACTCCGGAGTTCTTGTACTTTTGCAGATACTTGATCTTGTTCTCTAACTTTGGTCTTATTTTCTTTCTCCACTGTAGCTTCTTCAGACTCTGCCTCCTCATCACCACTCAGATACATTTTGGGATAATCATCATGATCACTCCCTAGATTCACCATGGGTTAATCCTTTCCCACTTCCTCAATTGACTCGCTTTGCGCTGACACCTCGGCTACTGGCACTAGTGCAACAGCCGCTAGCACTTCTGTACTCATTTCATCTTCTCCTGACATCCTACAGTTATTTTAAACAACTTGATTAGTACTTCAATAGTACAAACATAATACACACGATGTGTCCACACATCTTTCTATTGATGTACTTCGACACTCCCTCACTTAGAACTCTAAATAAGCTTTCTCTATCTCACTTATTGTTATAATCCTAGGGTTTTCCCAACACCACTTAAGGTTTATAACCTATAGCTTTGATACCAACCTATGACACCCGCAAATCCAGGTTACCTGACCCCCGAGTTTGGTGTTCACGATCCACAATATAATAACATCTAACTACCCATTCAATTATAAGTAGCAATACATGTCTCATTAACAGATGATGTTAATACATTAGTCACAGTTTATCTAACCTTAATATTACAAACATACCCATTAGATATACAAAAAGAGTTTACAAACATAACATAATAATAATGTTATTCATAACTATCCCAGCATAACACCTTTGCCCTTGTTCTTCACAGCACCTCCTACCACATCTTCCCTAGCTGAAATGTTTTATTTAGCAAGGGTTAGCAACAAATTTGCCCCGCAAGTTAAGACATACAGTGAATGTATAAGAATCAAGAATGACAGATTATCTAATTTGATAGAATAACACCAAAGTTCGGGGAACTTTGAGATAGCTGAACAATTTGTTAATCACTAACAAGTCTTCTCGCAACCTGTGCAACACAATAATTCGATAATGAAAGAGTAAAATGCTTTCAAAGTTTCTATGATATTCTAATGAATAATCAAGAATCAATTCTACGCAATAACAAAGTGGAATGTTTTCCAGATTTATGCTGAGTGATCTATTGGATCTTGAACTTCTCTTCTCGAGTAGCTATCAAAGATTTGACTTTGATATACCAAGGTGTATCAGATAACCATATAGATTAAATTATACCCCTCTACAAGTACTTAGAGCGGCCAACTCTTTATACCCTATATTATGCATAATACTTATACGCGCGCAAAGTCTGAATATACAACCAAAAATGTTCCCCTTATATAAAAGGTTGTTCTTCTCAGTCTTTGAATCAGAATTTGATTTGACAACGAAATAATATAATTCAATATCTAGTCAGTTCTCTTCTCTTCTCGAACCTATCAAGGTTTCTTTCTCGGTCTAGCCAGGATAATTGGCATAGATCTATCAATAATAATTGAATTCTCTTCTATTCTTTTCTCGAACCTATCAAGTTCTAATAAATGTTTATCTAGCCAGAACAATTAGCTAAGATGTTTTTCAACACGATTAAACAATAGACATGAATTATCTGTACTATTTGCAATCACTAATAGCTTCTACGGATTTGAATATCCAACAACATTTTTTCTCTAAATATATATTCTCGAAATCACTAATTCCATTTGAATTAATAAGCATGCACTAACTGCGAATAATCAACAATAAATTCTTGGACGTGGTCTAATCAACAATAATTAACCACCATTGTATTGAAACAGATATAACTCAAGGTTGAGTTAGGAAACTTGCCTTCTGCATTGATTACTACTACACAAAATACTTATCTGTGTTTGAAAGACCTATAAGCACAATATCGGTCTCACAATTAACACAATAATTCACAATGCATGATACTGTAAATTACATTCAATATTTCTCCTAGATACATTACCATATAGTCACATCAGTGTTTATAACCTATATAAACACTTATCAAGTCTAACTAGTTCGGTTTAGTTGGACTTCGGTCTCATCCCGGTGTCTTGGTTACCCTATCCGACAATTAACACATTTATTGTCAATTAAACTCGTTCTCAAAGCTTCAATATTATCTTAGATAAGTCAAATATCGTTCATAATATTTTTCGGATGCTTTTAATAATTTTCTAGCAATTATTATAATTTATAATAATTTTTCAAACACGGGAATCATTTATACATGATTTAAATACTAATTAATTCCATCATCATTAATATTTAATAATATTAAAATATTAATGACATACTTGACAAAATATTAAAGTTATTAATAATAACTTTAAATATTTTAAATTACCATTATTCTAATTAAATAAATTTTAAAATAATTAAAATCATTTTAAACCATCACCATTAATATTTAAATATTAATGAAATTATTATCAAAATATTAAAAGTCAATGATTATAACTTAAAATATTTTTAAATCATTTTTCTCATTTTTAAATGATTTTTAAATCAATAAAATCATTTTCTATCATTTATTTAATATAATAGTTAAATAAATCTAATATTATTAATATTAATTTATTAATGAGAATTCTCCAAAAATATTGAAAATTACATTTTATAATTCAAAATATTTTTAAACACTTTATTCTTATTTAAAATGATTTTTATAATATTAAAATCATTTTTCTCTAATTTATTTAATACACTAATTAAATAAATTAAATATCATTAATATCCAAAAAATTATAAATATTAATGAACCAACTCGTGCTCCTTGCAACTGGTCGAACAAGTCATCAATGCGAGGTAGCGGATACCTATTCTTGATGGTGACATGGTTTAATTCTCGGTAGTCAATACAAAGTCGTATACTCCCATCTTTCTTCTTTACGAATAAAACAGGAGCACCCCAATGAGATGTACTTAGGGCCAGAATGAAACCTATATCTAACAATTCCTCAGTAGTTGGACTTTTAACTCCACGAGTTCAATAGAGCCATTCGATATGGGGTTTTAGAAATGGGTTTTGTGCGGCTAAAGGTCGATAAAGAATTCAACATCACGTTACGGGGTAGTAGGGAAGTTCTTGAAGAAATACATCGGAAATTCTCTAACAATAGAAATATTATTCAAATCTGACTTGTCTTTGTTCAAATCCATAACATGGGCTAAGAAAGCTTGACATCCATTTTTCAATAAACGAATAGCTTTATGGCTTGATATGATAGTGACTTATTTTAGTGGTTTAGTTGTTTGAATTCGTATGACAGGTTGGTTAGGAATATGAAAACTAACATCCTTACAAAGACAATCAATTTTGGCATGATGAGTGGTTAACCAATCAATTCCTAAAATCTCATCAAAAGCAAGTATCTTTAAAGAGATAAGATCAACAGGTAATGTGATAGTGCCAACTTAGATCATGCAAGATTTATAAACTGTGGATGTAACGAAAGTTTCACCCAACGAAGTCTCCACTGATAAATCAAAGTCTAATTTCTCTGGAGTCAAGTTTAAACGTTGAGCACAAGCAGGAGAGATAAAAGAATGGGTAGAACCGGTATCTAGTAAGGTATAAACTATGCAAGAGTTCAAGATTATCTTACCCGTAATCACCTCGTTCGGGTTCCTCGCGTTTTGGCCAGTCATGACAAACGCTCTTCTAGGAACCGTTGATTTTGACTTATCCGGGACAGCCCTTGGAGTCACCATCCTCGTTGAACTTGGTTTTGCTACAGAACAATCCCGAGCTATGTGGCCTTCCATTCCACAGTTGTAACATACCTTGGATTGTTGTGGATAGTTTGGGCTGATATGTCCCTCTATCCCACATTTGTAACATCTAACTGGCGGTCGTTCTCCTCCCCTAGAATTTGTTGTTGGTGCTGGTGATGCTGCTGATGTCTTCCCGTCATTGTTAAATCTCCTCTTTCTAAAATTTCCACTTGACTCACCTCTCCTATTATCATGGCCACGATGACCACCCGAGTGGTTCTGCGCATTTTTTTCGTATTTTTCCTCCTCGTTGGTTATCATCGCTCACGATGGCTTTCAACATTGTCATTATGACCACAGTTGTGGTCTTTCGGTTGCACATACTCATTATCTCGCTCTAATAATTGAGCCCTGTTTACAACATCTGAATATAAAGAAAATTTATGAGATATAAGATTTTGCCGAATCTCGGGCTTTAGACCTCTCAGAAACATCCTTGTCATTCGTTCCTCATTTTCGACCACATGAGGTACAAACCTGGATAACTCTGCAAACTTCGCCTCGTACTGGGACACCGTTATGTTGTTTTGTTCCAGTCTGATAAACTCCACCTTCTTCATATGACGAATACTTTCAGGAAAGTACTTGTCATTGAATAGTTTCTGAAATGTTTCCCAGACATGCCGAAGAGTGCGGTCGTGACGCCTCGCTCCAGACTCCCACCAAGTGATACGCCTCACTTGCTGAGCATAAAGGTGGTGAATGGAACCTTCTGTTCCTCCGTGCATCCCAAGACATCAAATATCTTGGTAATTTGCTTGACCCACGTTTCCGCTATGATCGAATTCGACTTTCCCTTAAATTCAGGTGGTCCCAACTCTTTGAACTGCTTGGCTGTGATAAGCCGCGCATTGCTAGCATTTCCACCCGTATTCTGTGCACGAGTTTCCTTCGTCTGGTTTTGCATAAAATGCAAAAAACTTCTGAACATCCCATCATTCATCATTTGTTCGGTAGTGTTGTTTACAAGAGGATTATTGCCTACCTGTTGCACGTTCTCCTGGTTTGTAACTAAAGGTTGTTCCACAGTCTCATACACTCCATTGTTAACGTTCTCGTGACCATTCTTAAATCTTGCCATAAAACAAGGGTTAATTAAACAAATTAACATATCACATAATATCCCTATATTATGACTGACCAATAAATAAGCTTAGATAGGACACACTAGCGAAGGATTTACTCATCTCTCCCCTCCTAGTTCTATTCCCTGATCTCCGCCATAGACCATATCCCTAAGCTATGATACCAACTGTGAAGACCCCAAAATAGGTATAAAACACCCATTCTGAGTCGCCAAATACATGGTACAGAAAGCAAACTACAACTTTAATAATACAATTATCGTGCAAAATACGACAACACATACTGTGAGTTTAAATACAAATATTGTCTTCTAGACAATATCCACACTCAAATAAGTCCTCATTACAATTATTCAAACACTATTTTATAGAAATAGTGAGGACCTTGCTAAAACATCTTTCTAGAACCATCACTCATGTACCCTCGACTAGTTCTGCTTTATGTTCTCACCTCCGAGAAAAAATGGAACAAAAGGAAAAGGTGAGCTCAACTAGCCCAAGAAGAATATTATGACTAAGATAATATACAACAAATTATCGTTAGTCTTAAATAGGAAAAATCGATAAAATATAATAGACAACAAGTTTTAGATCAACAATTTGCGGTGACTTGACAATCCATTAGAAGAGTCAGTAGAAAAGAATTCTACTATCTTCTAAAATTTAAAAGTCCATCATCAATATTTTATCCACAGTAACAACAATTAATATACATCTTTAATCAATATTCATCTTTGCACTACTGAGGCCAAAGATATTCATTTGTATCACCAAATTGGTCATGTTCATCTCAACACTGTTCATCTTACGCACTACGGGCCAAAGATATTCATCGATTAATCATTCATCTTTGCACTACAGGGCCAAAGATATTCAGTAATATCATCATTTAGGACTGAGGATGATGAAAAATATTTTTCAAAAAATGAATCTAGTGAGACAGAAGGACAAATAGTAAGAATTCGTATAACAGTTTATCCAAGATCAATAATACTCCATAATAACCAATTTTGAAGCAAAATTCAAGAATAAAGATCAAAACATGGATACAATCAAAGATAGTAACCATAATAGACATCTTGGACAAAAAGAAGAAAATTTCATTTTTGGTGAATAGTCTTAGTATTAACGTGAATAATTAATCAATATCGTGAATAGTCTTAGTATACATGAATAGTAACCCAGACACAAAAGTTCCAAATTTGATAAAAGTTCATACCAACATTTCGGTATAATGATATTGAAGAAAATATCATTTTAAGAAGAATATAACACCCCTTACCTCAAAAAGATAATACTTACGGGTCATAATCTTTCGATATAATCTTGAAGGAACTTGCAGTATAGCAACACTCAAAGTATAAAAATACTCATAAGAATACGCTTCGATAATATAGAGAGAAAGAGAAAACTTATGAATTACGGTGTGATTTTCAATTCTAACTAAGCACCCTATTTATAGGAAAATGCTTAGAACGCCATAGAAGACTAACTTTGCTACACGGTGGCTTTTCTCATTACTATTGCCACTCACCACATTTGAAATTCAATTGAGCACATTTCTCACCAACCAATTCTAGAATTTTCCAAAATGTTTTATCATTTAAACAATAATCAGAAACTTTAGTAATTCATAGAAAATAGCCCATTTATCAGAAAATCTGAATTTTATGTCCATTCCACACGAAATCGAATTCTCTACAACTTTGTAGCTTTGAGTTTTCCAAATTCCAAATGTAAAAATATACCAAATCCACAAACGGATGATTTTTAAATACTTCGAATCAAACAAAATCTTGATAAAACATCTCATTAATTCCTTCATTAATAACCACATAAATAAATCCATCATTTATATCCACATAAAATAAATATTTCCTTATCATATGAATCAATAATTAATTATTCACAAATAATATTACGAGAATCACATTTATGACAACCGGTTGTTCCCGGAAAGAGGGGCTTTCAGATAAGGATTTCTCCTTCTTGATGCGCAATTAGGTGACCAAACCTCTCCTTGATGTAACTTTCTAGACATTGCAAATAATGCTATCTAATAATATTATTCAAATAATATGAATTATTAATCGATAATGGAATCTTCAGTAAAGTTGACAATTATTGAACAACAATAATCTAAAATATCTCGCAAACAATTATTGAATCAATAAAATAAAATATTGAGCGATAACTAATGTGACAATTATTGAGTAGTGCCTTCTTACGTAAGGATCAATAATTCAACAATCTGCATGCAATACCGGTAGTGCTCTTCTTGTGCCACCACATCGTATTCTTTGTATTTTAACCACCGGGTATTCAACGATGTTAATTTGGTAACAACTTCGCCAGTTATTTATAAAAACTCAAACTTGTCATTTTCTTCATCCGACAATTATTACATTATGGGGCCCACAAATGATTTGCGCCAGGTAAATGCGAATATTCCCCGATAACAAGAATATTCCACGACCAAATGAATATTCCCCGACAACAATGATTATTTTATAACCACTTGCATATTTTGCAAAATTTGCACATTTCACCCATAACCAGAGAATTATATCAAATTAATACCTTATTATTCACAATAAAAATTAGAGGAAATTCGATTTTATTTATAATAAGTTGGGGTTTTACAAAATAAAATAAATAAAACTGTCGCTATAGGCTATAGCGATAGTAACTGTCGCTATAGGCTATAGCGACAGTAACCGTTGCTGTTTGTGTTCTTGAGCCTCAAGAACACTGACAGTCAGTTAGCAAGGGTCAACGTTTGACCGCTTATGATTCTCAGCTGTTAATGATTTGGTTTATCTTAGACTTTGATCCTGCAATTGAAATGTAACACTACAATATGCAACCATCATCTTGGTCATATAACAAACCAACAAGGAGATCTGAGCCTCCAAACATACTGTCAGACAGTTCTTGGGTTTTCTAGGTAACCCAGAAACCCAGGCAGTTCGTGGTGCCACTTTCCAGCCAAATTAATTTAATGTTTTGGTCATTATCTTGATGATTTTATGGTTCAAGTTTATAGTACTTATATTAAAGAACACATAGGAATCAACAGATCAGTTCAACAACAACACATTCTCCAGATTTAGCCCAGTCAAACCTTGTCAGAATCATTGTTCATCCAGTTTCTAGAAATTCCAGAAACTTCAAGTCAATGTCGAGTGGGTTTGACCACCCACTACTTTGATCCTGTTTGTGATATCAGGGATCTTAAAATACGAATCTATAGTCCAGACAACACACTACAATCTGGTTACAACAACATCAACAATATACATCAAACCTGACAGATCAAGGCATTACAAAAGCTTGTCAGACGATGGTTTAGGATTTTTGGGTTACCCAAAAAAATAACCCGGTCAAGCTCGGTCAACGAGTTTTGACCATTTATAACTTACAATCTGGACATGGAATGGCTTTGATTCCACTTCCAGATCAAACAGCTCATGTTAGACTATAGATCTAAAACATAAAACAACAAAAACCAAAAATAGAAAAGAATCTAGGGCCACTGACATTTGATTGTCAAACCACTTTTAGTGTTCAAAGGCAATTTTAAAAAACTTTGATTTTAAGACACTTTGATGCTATAGATCTATGATGTATCATCATTGATCATCATATAACATCCTCTAGCATAAATCTAAAAACATAAACACTAATTTTTTTCTTAGCATACAAGATCAAATGGTGAGTTAGGGTTATACCTTCTCTTATCCAATCCTTGATCCTTGCTCTCTCCTACTGATTTGGATGTTTGAAAGAGTTAACTAGTGACTGAAATACTTAGTAAATTCAGAGGTTTGGTGAGAGAGACAATTGGTTGAGGTAAGAACACAAATGGGCAATATTTTGTGACTTTCTCTCTCTTAATCTCTAATAAAATGATAAAAGTGTATCTATAAATGGCTAGGTGGCATGCAATAGATATGAGTCACAAAGTCAATATTAGTTGGTCACCAACTCCAAATTTGGAAAATCCTACAAGTTACATATTAAAGAAATGCAAAAGGGTATTTTGGTCATTGAGCATGAAATTTTAATGGCAATCTAGTCAATTGTCCAAACCCTTAGGGTTTAACCCTAAGGTTCTACAATATTAGTTTCTAGGATTTTCTAATTAGGGATTTTAAAATAGAAAATTAAGATTCCTAAAATATAATTAGGGTTTCCTAATTATATTAAAGGTTACTAATCACATTAGTCTTGCTAATTAGGATTAGGGTTTCCTAATTAGGATTTAGGATTCCCAAATTTAAAATTAGGGTTTTCCGACATCCGATTAGGGTTTCTAATTGTGTGTTAGGGTTTCTAGATCTGAGATTAGGGTTTTTAATCCCTTATTAGGGTTTACTAATATTGTACCCTACCCGATCAATCATGAATCAAAATTTCTTTACAGTACAACCATGTACTCATCAATATAATTATTTTAATTATATTTTCTATTGAATCCCTGTCCGAACTTAGGGTTAGGGTTTCTATTCCCTGTTAAGCACAACTCTACTCTTATTTTCTCAGTCAATACACAAATTGACCACATCTCATGACTCGTATCACAGATACACATCACAAAATTGATAATTAATATTAATATTAAATAATAAAAAAATTTATTCAAAAAATTTAGATTATTCGAAATCCTGGGTTATCACAGATAGTACTTCATAACTATTGTTCAATTATTGAAGATATACGATTCCTATGTTTCAAGCATGCTATTTACTTGGAATTATTGTACTTGCTGAGCTTGTTATGCTCACTCTTGCTTGAACCATATGAATGCAGCTAAGACCGAACGGACCGAAAGATCCGGTAAAGATAAGGGAAAGGCTAAGGCATACCGTTGAACTGTCTATGTAATAGTATAAGTTTAGTGTTGTAATGTATTTGATATTATGACAAAGAACTTATGTATTGGTTATAAAGAACATGGGAAGGGAATATTGTTTTGGAATATATATAAGACATATTCATTCTTTTGAGGCATTTCAATTGAATGTATGTGTGAACTGTAGCACCGTGTAACACCATATGTCGAGTTGGAAGATACCCGGATTTGGGGGCGTCACAGGTTGGTATCAGAGCTTTAGGTTATAAAACTTAAGGGGGAATTTGAACCTTAAGTCATAGCCTTAAGAAGAGTAAAAGAAATAAAAGATTGAAATTAACCCTATAAAAATGCATTATATATGTTATGTGTTTTTATTATTCTACTAACGTGTACTAATCAAACTATTTGTTTTGTTGTAGATGTTAGGAGGAAATGAAGTGTATAGGGACATACATGTAGTCAGTGAAGGGTCGGTGAACTAAGTAGAAATTATACTGAATCCTATAGTAGCAGAGCCTGAAGTGGTTATAGTTGAGTCTGGAGACTCAGAAAGCCTAGACATGATGGCCATGTTCGATGACATGTCTGAAGAGGAGGTGGAGGTGGTGTCTTTTGACCCAATAGCACCTGAGGAAGAGATGACTCCGGGGTAGTCAATGGGAGCACTGTTCATGGCAGTATTGGATAGAAACATCCAGTATTGTAAGGAGGTGAAGGAGCTAAAAGAGGAACTCCATGTTATCTTGGAAGATAAGACTAATGTGGAGTCGATGTGGGAGCAGGAACATGATGAGAGAGTTTTATCCAAGGACAAGGTACATGAGCTAAAACAAGAGGTCTTTGAGCTCACGCATGAGCTAAAGACCAAGAAATATAACATAGAGAGGATGTCCTATATACATAGGAGTTCTCATAAGGATTTCCAACAGCAAGTAGCTGGGTATCCCGTAGAGACTGGGCAGACTCGGCATACTATCAGCCATGATGTTATCGCCGATCTTGCCACCACAGATTTTAATAATGCCTTGAGGCAGATGTAATCTAGTAGTAAATAGAGTAGTTTAGATATGTACATATTGTGTATCTAGTAGTGACGTAAAACCCTCTTTTGTATATCAAAGTGTAGTTTTTTGTAAATCCCAATTTTTGAAAAGCAATTATGGGATAGTAATGTAAGCAGCATAGGATGTGTAATGTAACCGATGTAGTATTATACTACAATAAATGAATCAATATAAGCCTTTTTTGGAACATATTGAGTAATAAATGTGGAAGTTATTGTTTAATCTTGAATAATAACTAACTAACAGGAAGTGAATAATAATGTAATGGGTTGTTTATTGTAACAGCAAAATGCCGCCAAGAAGGAGACAACGTAATCAAGACGTTAATGTAAATCAACCGGAGGGAGGTCTTGTTAACCCAATGCAGGAATTTGTTAACTTATTAACAGCGGCGTTTAATAGAAATGGGGCTAATATCCCTGTAAATCCTGGAGTAGTACTAACTACTACGTTTAAGGATTTTAAGAGTGTGGGTCTACCAGAGTTTAAAGGAACTACGGACCCTATAGAAGCCAAGACTTGGGTAAAAGAAATTAAGAAGGCATTTGTCATAGCAAATGTCGATGAGGGTCAGAAGGTTGCCTTTGCAACCTATATGATGAAAGGAGAGGCCAACTTTTGGTGGGAAGCCAATCAGGCTAGGGCTGGTATAGAGAATATAATGTAGGTAAGGTTCAAGGAGATTTTCTTCTAGAACTATTTTCCACGAGTATGCAGAGGAGGATGGAAATGAGGTTTCTTGATTTGAAACAAGGGTAAATGACAGTTCCCCAATACGCTGCCAAGTTTAATGAACTGGCGAGGTTTGCTCCACACCAAGTTGACACCGAGGTTAGAAAAGCTCGACGGTTCGAGCAGGGCTTGAAACCCTGGCTCTATAACCAGATATATGTGTTCCATAGTACTTCCTTTCGGACCATACTAGAGAAGGCGATAATCGCCGAAGGTGGGAGCGAGGCTTTAAGCCAGTACCACAAAGACAAGAAGAATAAGGGAAAAGTTGATGGGGGAGTGAAGATAGAAGGAGCCAGAGGGAGTGGCGAGGGATAGAAATGGAAAGTGGTTAACTCTGGGAATACTAGAGTGAAGCAAGGAGATTCGAAGAGGATGATGGAGGCCTGCAAGACCTGTGGGAAGACTCACTTAGGAGTCTGTCTCAAGGGGAAGGCTGTATGTTATAATTATGTACAGGAGGGGCACATTTTGCCTAACTGTCCAAGTCTGAAGAAGAATCATGGATGCTTTGTATGCAACTGATCACATAGCAAAGAACTGCCCGAAGAAGGGGACGGACTGGAATAAGGGTGCTAATAGCGGTAAGTTAGCTATTGGTGGTCCATCGCAGTCGGGTAGGCTGATGGCCCGTACCTTTAATATGACAGTCCAAGATGCAGTTGCATCAGGGGACGTAGTTGCAGGTATTATTCCGATCAATGACCTAAATGCTTATGTGTTGTTTGATCCTGGTGCTACTTGTTTGTTTATAGCATGTGATTTTGCTAGACGATTAGGATTACTTCCCGAAAAGTTACCAATACCTTTAAATATTAAGGTAGCAAATGAAGATAATATTTATGTTGAAGATATTTATAGGAGTTGTTGCGTAGACATACGGGGTTATAAATTATCGGTAGATTTGATACCGATAAACTTAGGAGAATTCAATGTAATTCTCAGAATGAATTGGTTGTTTAACCATGGGGAAACTATAGATTATCAAAAGAAATGTGTGAATATTAGAACGTTGAGACAACCTCATGTAATATTTTACGGTAATAAATTGTCGGGACGTTCGTGTTGTCTTACGATAACACAAACTAGGTAACTATTGAGGAAGGGGTGTGTAGGTTATCTGTGCCATGTTGTTGATACCCAGAGAGTGGGTGTGAAACCCCAGATTTTATGAATAAAGATTAAAATTTCTCGAAATTTTTTTTTGAATATTATGGTGTGAATTTGATATAATGTTATAGTTGTGGGTAGTATTTATAAATTTTTCAAAGTATGCAAGTTGTTATAAAATATTAGATTGGTGGGGAATATTCTTTTTATTAGGGAATATTAAATGCGGCAGCACAATCATTAGTGGACCCCAGTTGAAGTATTGTCGTAGTTAGAAAAGCAGCGAAATTATCTTTTTATAAAAATAACGGTAAGTGTTTCAGAATTAAAGCTGTTGAACTACTCGGTAGTAAAAGAAATGCGATGTCTGGCATTAGTTGCGTAGTAGCACCACGGTATTGATTATTGATGCTTTACGTGAGAAGTCACTCGGTTATACTCAATTATTACTACGATAATTGCTTACATCATATCTCTCGTATTATTGATTCAATTATTGTCACGATATCATCTGCATAATATGTTATATTTTTAAATCAATAATTGAGATGACAAAAGTTATTCATATTATTATTTGCAATATTGACAATGTCTAGAAGTTACATCGAGGAGAGGTTTGGTCACTAAATGGCGCGCTAATAAGGAGAAATCCTTATCGAAAAGCCCTCTTTCACAGGAGCGACACGGTTGTTAAATATTGTGAGTTATAATATTAATGATGAATAAGTTGTGTTGATTAAAGATGAAATTGATTGTTCCATCGTATTGGGATTATTAGTGTTAGTGGAAATTGACATTTATTTCGATGATAATTGATGTCTGGAGGTTATATTGTTCACTCGGGTATTCGAAGTACTTTTCGTGTTGGAGTACTATTCACGAGTCATTATTCATGAGTTACTATTCATGAGTTACTATTCCCAAGTTACTATTCACAGGGTACTATTGATAATACTTGCACGACTAAGTTAAAAATGGAGGTATAGATGGAGGTACTATACTGTAATTGTTTTTATCACATGACTAGAACTATTGAGTCGTATGATTTACTATTGATTCACATTATTTACTATTAGGGGAGTTGGTGCAAGTTTGATAATACTTGCAGGACTAAATTAAAAGTGAAGAAAAAGAAGAATGTATTATACTGTAATATATCGAGCCCCAAAACGTGCAATTATCGAAACTATATTTTCCTATAAAAAGAAGCTCATTCTTCCTTCATTTCTCACCAATTCACTAAAGCTATAGAGCAATTATTATAGAGAGAAATTATAGAGATAAAGAAGAAAAGTATTATGCTACTTCACCACTTCTATATCCAGTTTCTTCTAAGGTAGGGAATATTATTTGTTGTATTCGAAAGGGGTATTATTTCTTTCTTTCGTCTTCATGAAGAGAACTTCTGTTATTCCATTCTTTGTTATTATGTTGGAATAACCTGTCTATGCTAAAGTACCGCATACTTGGTGAAATTCTTCTATTATTTCATTCCTTATTATTATGTTGGAATATCCTGTCTGTGCATTTTACGTCGGACCTGATTCCATTATTTATTATTATGTTGGAATATCATGTCTATGCGTTCTACGCCGGACCTGGTTCCATCTTTATTATTTAGTTAGAATATCATGTTTGTGCGTTCTCTTGGGACTGAGTTCCGTCTTTTATTATTACATTGGAATATCACATGCATGTGCATTTTACTGTGGGACTGATTTACGTCTTTATTATTACATTGGAATATCACGTACATGCATGCGTTTTCCACGTGGGACTGATTCCATTATTTATTATTACATTGGAATAACTTTGCTGTCTGGTCTATCGCATATATGGTGATTTCTTTTGTTATTCCATTCTTTATTATACTCAGTTAATTACAGTTTTGACTTCTATAATCCATGAAATTAGTGGAATATCCTTGATATTTGTGCTTCATCCAGTATCTTTGATGAAAATATTCTTCTGAGCATTCTTAAATTTTACTCCACAAAGAAATATTATGTTGACAATTTGGACGTTATTGGTTCCTGGACAAATTAATTCTTGAACTTGTTTTATTGAATTCTTATATCACTGTCATCATCCTCATGTTTATATTTTGTTGAAAGTCATCTACATGGCACATAGTGCATAGATGGACTTGGTATGATTATGACCGAGGATTATTGATTATAATCATGACCGTAATGTTACAAATGATGTGGTAAAAGTCCTCATTGGCCCGTAGTGCATTGATGGACAGTTTTTGGTATGATTATGGCTATGGATTCTCTTCGGCCAAGGGTGAAAAGATAAATTGTTTTATGGCATGATCAGGACCGTTGATGAAAACACGATTATCTTTGGCCCGTGGTGCATGGATAATTCATGGTCGTGATGCTAAAAATATCCTTGGCCTGTAGTGCAGGGATGAGTTAATGATGTGGATTATTTATTAAGCTGAGTCTCAGCGATAAAATTGATGATAAACTTTTTAAATCATAGAAGATAGTAGATTTTATATTTTACTTGACTCTTCTAATGGATTGTTTATTCCGCTACAATTTTTGATCTAAAACTTGTTGTCTATTATATTCTATCAGTTGTTATACTGTTGAAGGCTAATGATAATTTATTCTGCATTATCTTAGTCATAATATTTCTTACTGGGCTAGTTGAGCTCACCCTTTTCTTTCACTGTTCTCTTCAGAAAATGAGAACGTAGTTGGGACTAGTCGGGGAACAGAGTGATGGTCCTAGATGTTTGCATTAGTAGTCCTCACTATTCAGTGAAATAGTGGGAAAATAATTGTAATAATATTGAATTTGAGTTTGTATATTGTCTAGACGACAATATTTGTATTAAAACTCACAGCTTATGTTGTATATTTAAGATTGTATTTGTATTCTGTACCATATATTTGGCGACTTAGAATAGGTGATGTATTCTTGTTTTGGGGGCGTCACAGTTAGTATCAAAGCTTAGGGATATGATCCCTGGCTGAGATGTGAGATAAAAACTAGGAGGGGAGAGACGGGGAATTCCTTCGCTAGTATGACCTACCTAAGTTTATTTGATATTTAATTGGTCGGTCAGAGTATAGGGATAATATGTGATAAGTTAATTAACCCTTATTTTGTGGCAGTATTTGAAAATGACATCCGAGAATGTTGAGAATAGTAATGGAGCACAGAAGACCGTTGAGTCTCCACAGATCAATAATCAAGACAATGTGCAATAGGATGGCGATAATCCTCTTGTAAATAACAACACTGACCAAATGATGAACGACGGTACGTTTAGGAGCTTTTTAGAATTCATGCAACACTAGACGAGAGAGACTCCTGTTCATAATGTAGGAGGAAACAATGGCAACCCACGGTTGGTCACCGCTAAGCAATTCAAGGAGCTAGGACCACTGAAGTTTTTGGGAAAGCCATAACCACTTAAGGCGGAGACATGGTTAAAGTAGATCACCAAGATATTTGATGTCTTGGGATGCTCAGAGGAGAAAAAGGTTCCCTTTGCCACCTTTATGTTGCGTGAAGAGGCAGATTACTGGTGGGAATCTGTAAAATGCAACCAGACTGACGCACTCAAGATGTCTTGGGGGAAGTTCTAAGAGCTGTTCAACGATAAGTACTTTCCCGAAAGTATTCATCACATGAAGGAGGTGGAGTTCATCAAGCTGGAGTAAAATAATAAGACCGTGTCACAGTACGAGGCTAAGTTTGCCGAGTTGTCTCGGTTTGCATCCCATTTGGTCGATAATGAGGATCGAATGACGCGAATGTTTTTAAGATGTTTGAAACCCAATATACGTCAATACCTCATTTCTCACAAACTTTGTTTATATTCAGATATTGTGAATAGGGCTCAGTTATTGGAACGTGATAACGAGTCAGCACAACCAAAAGGCAACGACCAACAACATGATTGTAATTGTACCGGTGGCAAAGACCATCGGAACAATGATAACCATCGTGGGGGATATTATCATGCCATGAATGATAACCATTTCGGTGGTAATCATGGCCAAAACAATAAGAATGGACATTTCAAGAAGAGAAGGTTCAACAATGACGTGAGGACATTGGCACCAAAGACTGTTTTCAAGGAAGAAGAACGAACACCGATCAGATGTTTCAAATGCGACGAGGGAGGACATCCATCAAAAGCATGTGACGCAAAGAATCCAACGCGTGTTTTAATTGCGGAAGAGAAGGTCACCTAGCTCGATTTTATTGTATGGTGAAATCAATTTCAGCTGGAATAGTGATGCCAAAGGATGTCCCAGACAAGCCAAAGCCGATATTTTAAGAGAGAGCATTTTTTTTTTCTGATGAGGAACCTGAATAAAATTATCACGGGTATGTTAGTCATAAACTCTTGCGAAGTTTATACTGAAGTGTTGAATCTGGGTTCTACTCACTCTTTTATTTCACCTAGTTGTGGTCAATGTTTGAAGCTAACTCCGGAGAAGTTAGACTTTGATATATCTGTTTAAACTCAGTTGGGAGAAACCTTCGTTACCTCCACTATTTAATATTGTTTAATTCAAATCGACACTTTCACGTTACCTGTCGATCATATTTCTTTGAAAAATACTTACCTTGGATGTGATTTTAGGAATCGATTGGTTAGCTACTTATCAAGCTTTTAAATAAGGTTGTTAGCTTTCATATTCCTAACCAACTTTGTTATCTGAATTCAAGCAACCAAACCACTAAAGTCGATCAACATCATATCGAAGCCATAAGTAAAGAGCCCCGGTCCTTTCGTTGTTGACTTCCTTGTGTGGAATGCAAAGCGGGACTTTTTCGTAAGCGACGGCTGTGTGAATGACGATGGCAAGATGATAGGTATCAATGTGACGTGTTACCCAAGTCTTGGATGAGAGTCACGATTTTGAATGATATTTCTATTGTTAATAAATTTCCTTACGTATTCTTGAAGACTTCTTAGCCTACCCTAGGCGTGAAATAAAATTTTGTATTGACCCCGATCTGAAACCCATTTCTAAAACCATCAAATATTTCTTCAACTAAAATGAACGTAACATGCGTCAAAGACGTTGGCTCGAGCTGTTGAAGATTATGATTGTACCATTCAATACCATCGTGGGAAAGCAAACGTGGTAGCTGATGCATTGAGTAGAAGATCGTATGCGTTTATGAGTGCGATGTTGTTAACACAAAGACCCATTTCGTACGACTTACAAATGATGAAGATTGAGTTAAAGACTCTAGGAACTCATGTGAAGATAACGAATATACGATTAGAATTGACTTTAATCGATAAAGTTAAATCCGCTCAAGCTACACACCCGGAGCTGATGAATGAAGAAGGTTCAAGAGGACGTTATTCTAGAAGCAAGAATCGACGAAGAGAGGAAATCTCAACCCTCGATTTAATTGGCCCATTTGAAATCCTCGATCGAGTAGGAACTGTGGCCTATAGACTCGTTTTACCGCCAAGTATGTCGCGTGTTCATAACTTTTTTCACGTATCGATGTTACGTAAATATGTGGACAACCTGAACCATATTATTAAATTAGAACTAGACGATATAGCAGAAGATTTAATGTAAGAGGAGATACGTGTTAAAATCTTAGATAAGAAGGATCGTATTCAACACTCAAAGGTTATACCTCAAGAGTTAGAATCAGAAATGAAGTCAAGGTATCCTCACCTCTTTGGCATATCAAGTGCGTACGTAAATTTTGAGGGCAAAATTTCATAAGGAGGTGAGATTGTGAAACCCCAGATTTTATGAATAACGATTTAAATTTCTCGAAATATTGTTTTTGAATATTATGGTGTGGATTTGATATAATGTTATAGTTGTGGGTAGTATTTATAAATTTTTCAAAGTATGCAAGTTGTTATAAATTATTCGATTGGTGGGGAATATTCTTTTTTGTCGGGGAATATTAAATGCGGCAACACACAATCATTAGTGGACCCCCACAATGGAAGTATTATCATAGTTAGAAAATGATGAAATTATCTTTTTATAAAATAACGGCGAAAGTGTTATCGTTAAAAGCTGTTGAACTACTTTCGGTAGTAAAGAAATGCGATGTCTGGCGTGGTTGCGTAGTAGCTACGTATTGATTATTGATGCTTACGTGAGAAGTCACTCGATTATACTCAATTATTGCTATAATAATTGCTGCATCATATCTCTCATATTATTGATTCAATTATTGTCACAGTATCATCTGCATAATATGTTATATTATTAAATCAATAATTGAGACGACAAAGTTATTCATATTATTATTTGCAATATTGACAATGTCTAGAAGTTCTGTCAAGGAGAGGTTTGGTCACCTAATTGCGCGCCAATAAGGAGAAATTCTTATCGGAAAGCCCTTTCTTTCCTGGGAACGACCTGGTTGTTAAATATTGTGAGTTATAATATTAATGATGAATAAGTGGTGTTGATTAAAGATGAAATTGATTGTTCCATTGCATTGGGATTATTAGTGTTAGTGGAAATTGACATTTATTTCGATGATAATTGATGTCTGGAGGTTATATTGTTCACTCGGTATTATTGAGCACTATTAGGTAATGAGATTACTATTCACGAGTCACTATTCACGAGTTACTATTCACGATTTACTATTCACAGGATACTATTGATTCACATTCTTATACTATTAGGGGTGGTGGTGTAAGATTGATAATACTTGCATGACTGAGTTAAAAATGGAGGTATAGATGGAGTCTTTATATCTGTAATTTGTTTTTATCACATGATTAGAACTATTGAGTCACATGATTTACTATTGATTCACATTATTTACTATTAGGGGAGTTGGTGCAAGTTTGATAATACTTGCAGGACTAAATTAAAAGTAAAGAAAAAGAGGAAGGTATTATACTGTAATATTTCGAGCCCCAAAATATGCAATTATCGAAACTATATTTTCCTATAAATAGAAGCTCATTCTTCCTTCATTTCTCACCAATTCACTAAAGCTATAGAGCAATTATTATAGAGAGAAATTATAGAGAAAAAGAAGAAAAGTATTCTGCTACTTCACCACTTCTATATCCAGTTTCTTCTAAGGTAGGGAATATTATTTGTTATATTCGAAAGGGGTATTATTTCTTTCATTCATCTTCATGAAGAGAACTTCTGTTATTCCATTCTTTGTTATTATGTTGGAATAACCTGTCTATTCGAAGTACCGCATACTTGGTGAAATTCTTCTATTATTTCATTTATTATTATTACATTTGGAATATCATATACATGCATTTCTGTGGGACTGATTACATTATTTATTATTACATTGGAATATCACATGCATGCGTTCTCTGTGGGACTGGTTTCTATCTTTATTATTTAGTTAGAATATCATGTTTTTGTGCGTTCTACATTGGACTGGTTAAAATCTTTATTATTACATTGGAATATCATATCTATAATGTTTTCTGGGGACTGATTCCATCTTTATTATTACATTGGAATATCACACATGCATGCGTTTTACACTGGACTGATTACGTTAGTTATTATTACATTTGGAATAACTTTTGCTGTGTGGTCTATCGCATGCATGGTGATTTCTTTTGTTATTCCATTCTTTATTATACTCAGTTGGTTAATGTTTTGACTTCTATAATCCATGAAATTAGTGGAATATCCTTGATATTTGCTCTTCATCCAGTATCTTTCATGGAAATATTCTTCTGAGCATTCTTGAATTTTACTCCACAAAGAAATATCATGTTGACAATTTGGACGTTATTGGTTCCTGGACAAATTAATTCTTGAACATGTTTTATTGAATTCTTATATCATTGTCATCATCCTCATGTTTATATTTTTTGTTGAAAGTCATCTACGTGGCTTCATAATGCATAGATGGACTTGGTATGATTATGACCGAGGATTATTGATTGTAATCATGGCCGTAATGTTACAAATGATGTGGTAAAAGTCCTCATTGGCCCGTAGTGCATTGATTGACAGTTTTTGGTATGATTATGGCTATGGATTCTCTTCGACCAAGGGTGTAAAGATGAATTATTTTATGGCATGATCAGGACCGTTGATAAAAACACGATTATCTTTGGCGCGTAGTGTATGGATAATTCGTGGTCGTGATACTAAAAATATCCTTGGCCTGTAGTGCAGGGATGAGTTAATGATGTGGATTATTTATTAAGCTGAGTCTCAACGATAAAATTGATGATAAACTTTTTAAATCATAGAAGATAGTAGATTTTATATTTTACTTGACTCTTCTAATGGATTATTTATTCCACTTCTGCGATTTTGATCTAAAACTTGTTGTACATTATATTATCGGTTGTTATCTTTGTTGAAGGCTAATGATAATTTATTACGCATTATCTTAGTCATAATATTTCTTCTTGGGCTAGTTGAGCTCACCTTTTCTTTCACTTTGTTCTCTTGAGGAAATGAGAGCGTGGCTGGGACTAGTCGGGGAACAGAGTGATGGTCCTAGATGTTTTCATTAGTAGTCCTCACTATTCAGTGAAATAGTGGGAAAATAAATCTAATAATATTGAATTTGAGTTTGTATATTGTCTAGACGACAATATTTGTATTAAAACTCACAGCTTATGTTGTATATTTAAGATTATATTTGTATTCTGTACCATGTATTTGGCGACTCAGAATAGGTGATGTATTCCTGTTTTGGGGGCGTCACAGTGGGAGCGACTATGGAACAAATAACTATAGTTAAAGAATTCACGGATGTATTTCCAAGTGAATTATGCGGTCTTCCATAGGATAGGAGACCGAAGTTAAGTAATAGAAACGTTGTCTTGGGGAGCGGCACTTGTTTTAAGGGCACCGTACCGTATGGCGCCTGGAGAGATGATGGAATTAATGGTATAGTTAGAAGAACTATTGGACAGGAAGTACATACAACCGAGTGTTTCATCGTGGGGAGCACGTATACTATTTGTAAAGAAGAAGGATGGATCGTTAAGACTTTGTATCGACTACCGAGAGTTGAATAAGTTAACAATAAAGAATAACTACCCATTGCCCAGGATCGATGATCTTTTTGATCAGTTGAAAGGGACAAAGTATTTTTCTAAAATAGATTTGAGGACGGGGTATCATCAGTTGAAGGTTAGGAAGGAGGATGTACCAAAGACGGCATTCAGGACTCGTTACGGTTATTATGAGTTTCTTGTGATGTTATTTGGGTTAACTAATGCACCAGCTGCATTTATGGATATGATGACAAGGGTGTTCAAACAATATTTAGACAAGTTTGTCGTGGTGTTTATCGATGATATTCTAGTCTATTCTAAGACGCCAGAAGATCATGTTGAACACCTAAGAATAGTGTTGGAGACACTAAGGAATGAGAAGTTATATGCGAAGTTCACTAAGTGTGAATTTTGGCTAGAAAGGGTACAATTTTTAGGTAATGTCATTGACCATGAAAGGATTTCAGTAGATCCAACAAAGGTGGAAGCCGTGATGAATTGGGAACAACCAAAAATGCCGATTGAGGTGCGGAGTTTCCTAGGGTTAGCGGGATACTATCGGAGATTCATCCAGGATTTTTCAAAGATAGCTACTCCGTTGACTAACCTGACAAGGAAGACGGTGAAATAAGAGTGGATTGAGAAATGTGAGGACAATTTTCAAGAACTGAAGAAGAGGTTAAGTGAAGCGCCTATTTTGTCATTACCCAATGACACATGAAAATTTGTAGTTTATAGAGATGCTTCGCATAGAGGACTTGGTTGTGTGCTCATGCATCATGGTAACACTACTAGAATTTCGACATATAGCGACGAGCTATAGCGACGGTCGGCAAGGAACCGTCGCTATAGGGTATCTATAGGGATGGTCGGCACAGAACTGTTGGTATAGAGATTTTTTAAAGATAAAACCCTCCCACCTTCCCCCAAATCATTTCACTATCTTCACTCTTTCTCTCTCGTTACAGACGAATGGACCGGAGAGATCGTGACTGGAGCGAACAAGGGTATTCCATCATCAATCTCTATTTGGAAATGGCGGATTCTTCTAGGGTTTTGAGTTCAAGCTTAAGTTCTGTTACCCCTTAGGTAACCACTTTCAATTTCATTGATCCATCATTATTTTTTGGTTTAATTAGTTTGATTTGTGTGTACATCTTTATGGAAGAACAGAAGGGAGATTATCAGGTGGAGGAGGAGTTCAGTGTATGGAAAAAGATGACCCCATTTCTGTACGATCTCATAATCTCCCACGCACTAGAATAGCCATCTCTCACCGTCCACTGGCTCCCCTCGCCTCCGACCACATGTGCCGACGGATCATTCTCCATTCACAAGATGATCCTCGGAACCCACACTTCCGATGATTTCCCTAACTTCCTCATCGTCACCTGTGACGATTTGATTGTTTGAACTGTGATTCTGAGGACAGAATCCTTTTATGGAGGGAATGATGTAACATTCCATAATTTTAAATGTAATATTAAATATTTATTGATTTATATAAATATTTAATGGATGTAATTATCGTTGAATAAATATTTGTTTAATTGATTTAATTTTATTTGGAAAATTATTTGTTAAATAAATAATTGATGAATTAAGGAAATTATTATTATATTGATATTTCAATTTAAATGATTAATTATTTGTATTGTGTTATGTGATTAAATGATTTATTTAATTAATTGTGATTTGCATTAATTAAAATAAATATGAAAGCTTGATTTAATATAGTGTGACAAATAACTATATTATAAGGAGTTATTAAAATAAATTAAAGTAGTTTAATTTAGTTTTAATAAACAAGGCTTAATATATTAATTCTTTAATATTTAAAGGATTTTGCCAAACAAGCCTCAGAGCTTTTAATATTTCTAGTTTATTTAAATTAAATTAAATAAATAAAATAATCAATATAAAGTGTACGTTATTGTGATAAATGATGATGGATATTAAGGCCATATCAGTTTGTGTTTTTTTTTTATATTACGCATACTGGCTATCAGAGTTTCATTCTAGTTGTGCTAGGCAGTAGAGAGAATTGGGAGTTGAGAGAAATTGAGAGAAAGCTTAGGGGTTTCAAGCAATTCCAATGGGTTAGCAAGAATTACACGCTAATTAAAGGTATGTTCACAACCTTATAGTTATATATGTGTGTATATACGTGTGTATGTATTTCACGGAAAAAATTTTCTCATGTTCTGTTATAAGCAATTCTTGAATTGTGGATTTATATAGTTGGTAATTGCAATTATATATGTTTATAATGCTAGAATTTATGTTAAATAAGATAATTGCATGCTAATTTCGGTTTACAGTAGAAGAAAATTTTGAGAGTGTATGTTTATATGTATTTTTTCATATGTTCATGAAAAGTACCAATTTTGAGGGTCAAATTGCATGCTAAAATGTTAATTGAGTTTTGTTTATGCTAGTTTGTTGAAATACGAGCAGAACGTAATTGGAATGGAGTGATTTGGCCAAATAATGAATTCACAGTGAGGAGTTTTGGGATGAATATCAAAAATTGGAGTTTTATGTGAAAAACATGAAAATTGAGAAATTAAAATAGTGTTAGTAGTTGTTAAATTGTGTTAAGTGATTGTATATGTTAGCAATCATGTTTATGATAGTTGTATATTTATTTTTCGTGTTATTATCACTATTTGATGGGTTAAATTGGTGTTAGTTGGCTTAAGAAAATGTACCGAAGCTCAGTTTTGAAAAATTGGGTTCTACAAGTCGCGTGGGTTCGCGACATCCCCATATAAAACTCACGCGGCCGCGCGAGTGCCCATTTCCAGACACTGAAGTCTGCTAATTCTGCAGACTTTGTTCGTTCTTTGTTGCTTAGCTAAAGGTTATGGTAATGTGTCCAACATGTAACAACAAGGCTAATATAGAGTTGTGTTATATGTATTATGAATTCAAAGTTGCAAAAAGGTTTAGTAAATCAAAAAACTCGTTATATGATAACTTAGTTTATACAATGAACGTTAGTTAAGTGTTATGATGATTAACACTTGGGAATTCTAAAATGTAAATGGAAGCTTAAGACTTGTGCTTAAATAACAAGTGTAGCTAGTAATGCATTTTATATTGAAAAGTGAATATTAGTATGTCTAATAGATGTTGTGGTTTTAATACTGTGTATAGGTGAACGTGAGTTTTAATATTTTAGCTTACGCTCGAGGCAAGTTTTCTAATTCTACACTTTCGTTGAGCTAGTTCATTTATTACATTATGCAAGTTTTCTAACTCTACACTTTCGTTGAGTTAGTTCTATTATTATAACTTCATGCTTTTGATTGAGCAAGCTTTTTATCTTAACTATTACTGATTAAGTAAATTGTTCCTAAAATCCATTTGAGCAAACTCTAACACTAATGTTTTTGGAAATTCTCAATTGATTGATTCATTCTAACTTGTTTACAGTAAAGTATGTTTCTTAAAGTTCAGGAATTTCATTTCTAATGTTATAACACTTGAACCTTAGCTTATTTTACTGTTCAAGCAAAGGTTAACCATTTTATTCATTCTATTGAATACTTATGCTCTATAGTTATTTCAAGCATGAGTTAGCTATGTAGAATCATTTCATTTATGATTCTCAAATGTTCTAAGTTATGTTGTTATTAAACAACTGTTGTATTATCAATCATTGTTGATTCAACTAGTTCCCTAGTTGATGATCATTAAACTTCAATTACCCTTGAAAGCTTATCCAAACCAAACTTTCTTTGGTTCGGACTTGTACTCTAAATACTGAGATGAACAACCCTATGTTTAGTGGTTTACGCTTAGCGTTGAAATGGTTGTGCACAATACATGCACAATACATTGGTTTTCTATGACCCGATTGTGTTTCAGGTTGTTGTGGCTCATACCATTGGACATGTAATAGCTACTGTGAGTATGTCGAAGGTTGCCGTTTCATTTACTCATATTATCAAGAGTGGTGAACCTGTATTTAGTGTTTTGGTATCGAGGTTCATCTTGGGTGAGACATTTCCGATGCCGGTGTATTTGTCTCTTCTTCCGATCATCGGTGGTTGCGGCCTTGCTGCTTTAATGGAGAAATCCCTCTTACTAAATTTTTAACTGTTTATCTTTTCATGATGTGTTGCATTCAACATAATTTCATGAATTATGATCTGTGTGATTGCTGGGAATAGGTAGGAAATTTGAGATCTTAAGTCTTTGGAGTTGCCATATTTAGGAATTTTAGCCAAAATGAAAATTTCTAGCATATTGAGCTTATTGATTTATGAAGCTGTATATGGTTATTTCATTTTGATAGGAGCCTAAATTAGTATACTTCTATTGATTTAGTAATTCATATTTGTTTTATTACTCTCTTTTTTTTGGTAGTAAATGGTCGAAGTTGTAAATGTTTAACCTTTCACTAATTTTAATCTCTTTTATATTTGCTATGAAACATAAATGTAGTGACCAACTTGTTTATTACTTTTATATAAAGCAGTCACAAGTTTCTTGTTAAGCTGGGTGACTAGGGTCCTGGCACGAGTGGGATTTGTAGAGAATCTGCGAGGCAGCAGTGGGATTTGATGAGGTCCTATTATCAGTAGGTGATGTGAAGTATGATATTGTTTTGTGCATATAGGTTTTCCCTTTAAAACTTCTAAATATCAAATCGAATTGTTTACATAATTAAATTGAACAATGAAAGGCACACATTCCTTTGCAGGCAGCTACAACATATACAAATGGGGAACGTGACTATGCAGTATACCTATCTGAGCAGGTGTGATTGTGTTTTTTTTTTGGGTTTTTATGGTTTGAAAAAGGGGATGGTGGTGGGGATGTTGTGCCCAATTACATGCTTTGCTTCTATTTTTCTGCCTTTGTTCATTCTACAAATGCAAGTGATTTAAGTACATATTTGATGATCTGGTGCATCCTGGGTGTGACACCCCCAAATCCCGGTACTTCCTTACCTCAAGATTTGGTGTTCACGTAATCAAAACATTCATATCTAACTACCCAATCATAATAAAATTGAATAATAAAAACCTGAACATACAGGATTTCATTTAAATAAAAATCTCCCAGGTTATCTAACCTTTAATTACAATCATTCAAATGCGGAAATTAAATTATTACATCACATCATTATTAAAAGTCTATTATCATAACGATAAAATAAAATTACAAGTCTTCATCACTTGTACATTTTTCCCTTTCCTTTGCTAGTTGTAGGTTCATTTACCATCTCAACCTTAGCTGCAATAAGTGTATAAATATGCAAGAGTGAGCAAACAAAGCTCACTTGAAATAAGAATGAATAACTTTACAATATTATAACATTTGCCATAAATAAACTCAGTAGAACTGAATGATATGTTCTATTAACATTCTGAAACATACTACAGAGGGTCTAATGACCACGAACCATGTCCACTGTTATAAATAATCTTTCAACTTTAACTTTAACAGTCATATGACTATAAGGACTTCACGTACTTAGGGGGATCAGTCATTCGTACAATGTATTGTGCACAACCATTTCAACACTAAGCGTAAACCTCGAATAAAAGAGTTGTTCATCTCAGTATTTAGAATACAAGTCCGCACCAAAAGTATGTTTGGTTTGGATACATTACAAGGTAATTTAGAATTCAACGGTCGCCAACTAAGGATTAGTTGAATACAACATAAATAACTGCATGCTATGGAATAATCATTGTGACAACCCAAAAATTTGGACAATTTTATAAAATCTTAAAAGATTGAATAAAGGTTAAATAATAATCTTAGACATAAAATAAGTGTATGGATTTGACGTTTCTATAAAGGGATTTTAAGGATTTCAAAATTTTTGGAGAAGAATTTGAATGATTTTATAGACTATAAGTGATAGTCTGATAATGAGGTATATGTTTAGTGTACGAGTTCATAAGATTATGTGTATGTGGTTCTAGTATTTTAATTATATACTAGTGACCTAATCTAAGAATTGTGGACCATGTCTCAATTTATTAAATTATTTTGTATGAATATGTGAGTAAGTGAATTAAGAATTAAGTTATGTAACCTAATATATATGTATTAGGTGTGATAAGTAAATAACCTAAGAGGTTATAATAGGGAGAATGTTAGTATATAAAATATATACTAAGTCTAAGAGATTTAATTTATATATCTCAACTAATTAATTTTATAACCTAATTATAGAAAGTCTAATTGGGTTAAGGAAATAAATATGTATGAGTAAGGATTTATGTTATAATTGAGGAAATAAAAACCCTAATTAAATAATTAGGGAATGGTAATATTAAGGGTATTGTACTATGTAAATTACATGGTCCAAACATGCTAAGTAGAGAGCCCAAATATTTTTAATTTGAAAGCCCCAAATGAATTATTGGATGGCCCAATATCTAGCCCAAGTGGGAGAGAACTTTTTGGACATTTAATAAATCAAATAAACATAAAGGAAAGCCAATATTGGGACAAACTAAGGCCAAGTGGCCGGATGAAAGAGAATGAGAGAAAGGGAGGTGAATGAAATGAGTTAATTACTTTATTTGGTCACCCACTTTGCTTAGGTGTCAAACCTTGGATGGAGACAACAACTTTGTGTAATTTGTAAGAAACAACTTATATAATGTGTGTGTGAGAGAGAGAGAGAGAGGATACAAGAATGGGTGAGAATGTATAGATGGGATAAGGTTAAAAATCTTCGACATTTTTTTCCAATGCTCACTGAAAGCACCCTATACTTTTTTTTTTATCAAAAATACCCTTAACGTTACTTGATCTCGAGGTCGATTGTACCTTTCTTGATGTGACATACGCCAACTAGACTAACATCCGTCTAAGTTGCTTAGGTGGCTGCCAACTAGACTAATATTTAATTAAAAAATATTAAATACTAATTAAAAAATATTAAAATACTAATTAATAACTACTAAAATACTAAAAAAAATCAAATTAAAAAAATACTAAAATACTAAAATACTAAAATTCAAATTATTTTGTTAATTAAAAAAAAATACTAAAATACTATAATTATTTTACTAAATATTAGTATTATATACTTTTTACATACTAAAATTCTAATTACATATTTACATCAAATACTAAAAATAATAATTAAAAAATATTTACATATTTATAAGTTTTTTATAAATACTAAAATATTAAAATTCAAATTATTTTGTTAACTAATCAAAAAAACTAATTAAAATAACGTTTTAATATTTTTAATATCAAAAATTAATGTTTTTTAAAAATTTTAAAAATTTTTATATCAAAAAAATTAACGTTTTTTAAAAAAGTTCAAAATATTTTAATATTTTTATATTTTAGTAAAAATATTTTGCAAAGAGAGTATTATATTTTCGTAAAAATATTAACGCTAATATTTTTAGTACTATATTTTTAACGTTAATATTATATTTTTAAAAATATTATATTTTAGTATTAACGTTAATATTTTAGCCTTAATATTTTTAGTATTAACGTTAATATTATATTTTAGTATTATATTTTAAAAAAATCAATTATGCTTTTAGTAAATCTTATTTTATTTAAACACATTATCTAAAGAATAACCACTTTGTTTCTTTTCCTGGTAGATCAGCGAAAATGCACAGAGTCTTTGCTGTGAATAGTTAAGGCGGTGAACAGAGTCTTTGCCTGCAATCTTTAAGAAGGTGAATGGCCATGGTAATAAACAAGCAAATCGATGGATGGCAAAGTTAAGGCGGAATTATTTGATTTACCAAAATCCAGAAAATTTCCCCACCGGAAAATCAAAAAAGCAAAGAATGTTGATTTTGGGTCTTCTTCTTCTTTTCCTTTGTTCTTCGTTCTTCTATCATTCCTCATTATTTGGATATTAGCTCAAAAATAAATCTTAAAAACATCCAGATCTGATTTTGATCCCTTCATTATTTGGATGTTAGTTGGAAAATAAATGTTAAAAATATCCAGATCTGATTTGAAGGTGTAAATTTGTTTTTCAACAATAAAAATTTTCTCAATCTAGATCTGGATTTCTGGTGTACTCAAGATTTTTTGATTTGAGATTACTGGTTGTGCTTCGAGCCTTCGATGGTTCGGGATACTCTGTGGCAGCCGGTCGGACCGTTTGTGGGTTTGAGGCTTAGTCGTGAGAATGGATCGGTGGTACGGACGGGTCGACGGTGGCGGAGTGGGGGTTGGTGGTGTTGTGGTGGGTCGACGGTGGCGAAATGATTACACCCGCCCCATTCTCATCTTTCATTTTGGTGGTGTTGTGGTGGGTTTGGTGGTGTTGTGGTGGGTTGACAAATTTTTGTTATTTGTGTTAATGAATTAAATATAAATATAAATATTTATTTTGTTTTAAAGAAAAATAAAATAAATAATTAATAAAAATTGGAGTTTTTAATTATTTCTGTTAATGAATTTTTGTACACGTCAACAAATATTACCATGTGTTAGCCACATCATAGAGGGTTTAACATCCGTTTGTCAAGGTGGCAGATTCATTAACGGCAGGGGCACGAATGACCCAAAAATTGTAACGTTAAGGGTATTTTTGGACCAAAAAAAGTATATGGTGCTCGGTAGACATTGGGAAAAATGTCAGGGATATTTTTGGACCTTATGCCATGTATAGATATATGCCATATATCTATACTTTTTAAATTTGTTAGCAAAACAAATATAACTTTTCATCTCATTTTATTTCCTATGCAACTAAGAAAGAAAGAGAGAAAATAGAGAGAGAGAGGATAGATGAGCAAATTTCGACAGCCCTAGAGAGAGGGAAGAGAGGAGATTTTGATTTTTATACAACCAAGATCCATCTCATATTTTAGAAGAAGGAAGGAAATCAAGCAAATGTATAAACTCTATTTAGTTTATAATTTTATTTTGATTACTCATAATCAAACCTTGAATCTATGTTTCTAAACTCAAAAACTATGGGTATCCATGTTGATGAGTGTTTTATGTTTAGATCTACCCATATTGGGTGTTGATTTGATTGGAATCAAAAGGAATAGAAAAATAGAATTTTCTGTAAAGCTTAAACTTGAAAGTGTGATCTAGCTTTTGATTTTTGAAATCTATGATGGATATTTGTGATTTATTTTCTTCGGATGCTAGATCTATGTATTAAGGATAAAATCCCTTTGGAATCACTCAATTAGGTTGAAAAATGAGCAAGTTATGGAATTAATAACAAACTACTCAAAGCTAAGAAAACTGTTAGAACAACAGTTTTTACCAGCCACTGCCGGGCTAATTTTCGGGAGTTTAACATTTCCAAATATGGATTGTGATAGATGAAAATTGTAGATTAGAAAGATATGAATTCAACAAAATTGACAGATCGTTAATTGGAGTTATAGATCTCATTTTATTTAAGTTTTAGCAAAGGACTCCAAAACTGCAAATTACAAAAGTAAACTGCCAAAGATTTTAAAAGGGCTATTTCAGCCACTTAATTTGTGAAATAAATACCGGCCTTTTTGGACATGAAAGTATATGATATAAAGTACCTCCTATCCAAAAATGAGCTCATTCCGAGTTAAAATGACCAAGTTATGACTATTTCAATTTTTGTGATTTTCTGACGAAAACGACTATAACCGGAGTTCTATAACTCCGATGGCCATGAAAATTAAACTGGAGTGTCACGTTAACACGTATAAGATTGTGTCAAAAGATGGGAATTTCTGGAGTTAAGCACGAGGTAGCTAATTTCTTAAGGAATTGACTAAAAGTGATTTTTGAAAAATATCAAAGAAAGTTGGAAAATTTTGAAAAAATACTTTTTGTGTATGAAATATGTGTATATATGTTTGTACAAAGGATAGAAATATAATAAGTTGTTTTAGTATTTTCGTGAAAAGGATATGGAATCCAACTTGCTGGATTGAAGAATCTGATGAATTCAGCTTGCTGGATTGAAAAGAAGCTTACTGAATTGAAGGATTTAGAATCTAGCTTGCAGGATTGATGAATTGGTGAATCTAGGCTTGCTGGATTGCAATCTAGTTGCTAGATTTGGAATCCAGTTAGCTGGATTGCAGTTTAGGTTGCTGGATTTGGAATCCAGTTTGCTAGATTTAGAATCCAGATTGCTGGATTAGTATTTGACTTATTAGATGTTAAAGAATAACTTATGAAATGAAAAGGTGAGTATTAAATCATAATAGATATGATATAGTGACTAAAGAATTATCAACAGATGATAATAATACTAATGTTGTAAGGTGTTATCTTATATTTGATTAAGTGTTAGATAATCTATGTATAAAGTAATAGTAATATGAGCTAACAGGTATGTTATGCTAACTGAAAGATTAATCTTATAATTGATAGGTCTTTCATAAGAGATTACATTAGATTGTTTAGCGGTAATCAGCGGTTCAGGCAAGTTTCCCTAACTCAAACTTGAGTTGTATGTTCAAAGCATGTTAGTGAATAGTTGTTGTTGATTATTCACGTCTATATTGGTTATTGATTCGCACGTTGTGCATGTTGTATATGTTCATTAGGTATGAAAGGTTGATCACCTTCATTATCATTTGGTTCAGTTAATCTGTTCATGTTTATGCTTGACCATTCATTTTTATTGACTTGGTCGTTCAGCTAAGAAAATTTGTTCATGTTCTTTCACAATGTTTATATTGTTGAAAGTTAGATAGCTTATTGTTCAATTCTTTCAATCATGATATATCCTCAAATAAACTTATGCTTGCTGGGCAAATTTTTTTGCTCACCCTTGCTATATCATGATAAAATTTTCAGATTTAGAGGAAAGCTCTAGTAAAGACAGGAGTAAAGGCAAAGTGCAAGACTAAATTATGGTGCAGTTAGATTTATTAAATCTTCTGACGAAAATAGTATTGTAAACATTTAAGATATTGAATGTATGTATTAAGTTAAGGTTGTAGACCTTGGAAATGATGTGTAAAAGTTTAATGTATAAACAATTTATGTTTATATCTTCCATAATAATTATAGAATTAGTATACCAGATTCGTGGTAAAAAATACCCGGATTTGGGGATGCTACAATCATAACTGAATCGATATTTGTAAATTAATATCATGCTTTAGGAATAATTTAATAGCATAAACATTGAATAATCGTAACATAATATTCTTGAACAATATTAAATCAAGGTTATTGAGAATTGGATACTAAACCTGCATAACGAATATTAATTTGAACGATAAAGTTGTTCAACTCTAGGATATCAGAATACAGTAACTTGCATGCTAAATAACAAGTTACATATTAAAGAAACTTGCTCAATAATAGATAGTCTAACTCTACGAAATTGTAGAGTTAGCAAACTTGCGTAATTGTAATTGAATTAGAAGCAATAACGTACTCAATGAAATTAAACTTGCACAATAAAGTTTTAGGGTTAGAAAACTTGCCTTGGGCACAAGCTAAACCTTACAACTTGAATCTCAATACCCTATATATATGTCATCATGACATAATTAGTCACTACCAACATTTTATATATATAAACAAGTATATACATAATGTAGGTTTGATTTTCAATTCACATAATCGAATTACGTTAATACTAATACTAGTTAACCCCTTATAACATGCTCATTCTTAGTTTAGTACTACTGAAATCATAATTTAACAGTCCTATTATTAACACATAACATTTGTTTTTCGAATTTGTGTAAATAAATAAAAGCTGTCGAACCGTTCTCGCTAACTTCAACTTCATGACTGCGGTGCCACAATTTACATCAGGTAATAGTGACTGCTGCGCATGCGTTGTATGCAGCCATACTGAGACTCAAAGCTAGCAGTTGGTGATGCGGCATGATATCTCGTAATATGCTGCATGAGAATAACATCATTGTTGGGCGTGACATTGTGCGCCGAACTCCAGACT